>JAIXMG010000047.1:0-88912 GCA_025201345.1 Thamnidium elegans
CATGCGAAGTATAGAATATATTGTCATTTATTAATTCTCGGGTCACTAAAAACAAAAACTGCATTCTACTGGTGTCTTTCGAAGCTACAAATTGGTTATAATAATTTTCCAAATGATTACCATGTTACTAAAACCTCTTAACTAGGGAGACTGTGATACTGTCGCGCTGGAAATAATACTTTCCTTCTATTCTCTAATGATACTTCGATGTGTTAGGTATAGCTACTATGAGAGATGTAAAGGACCTTTACGGCTGGAAATCACATCTCCTTCTATCCTTATACCAGAACTGGTTCTCACAGGTTAATATAATGATCATAAGGTGAATATTGGTAATGGGCTTGTGATTTAAAAAAAACTACAGGTCGATATTACAGTTTTTTATTTCCTTGACGACAGAGTTCATCTTCATCTCTGTTAACCAGTCAAAATGTTGTTTTTTTGGGAAAGGTAAAAATTAACGCTTTTAACAACATGAAAGACAGCTAATATAATCATAATAACTAGTAGCTACATAAATTTTAAACGTCGTATGTCGTATGGCTCGTAAGATTATTGGTGATCCTTAACTCTGGTTCGTGAAAAAAAAAAGGTTCCGCTTTGTGTGTTCAAAGTGCATGTTTGTTATAATGGGTTTATCGAGTGGGTTACTTTATGGTGGCATGTTGACCACGGAGGAAAGCTGAAGCGGTCCCCTTCTTCTATCCTCTGAATAGTATGACTGAAGACGTATTAATTGGGTTTCCTATGGGTGAGTGCAATTTCATTGCTGCTGGAATTTTCACTTCCAATTATCCTCATAGCAAAATCTACTTAAACGTGCTAGAGATAACGCTTGTTATCCCTTTCGTGGTACTATTTTGCAAAGATCCATAACATAATCATGAGATAAACATTTGTAGTTTTTTGTCTCTTCTTTTGATACTATAAGGTAAGCTAATTGGTTTGTTTTGAAAAGAAAAAAGCTAAATGCAATATATTTTATCGTTTAGGTACTGAATTATTATTAGGATGGAAATATTTGCAAGTATTAGATAAAGAAAAGGAGTATCAAGAACTGCGATTTTTTCCTTTTTTTTCTTAGCGAAAAAGAAAAAAAAGAGGCCTGTAAAAACGGCACTGTCAAGGCTGCTGGTGTTGTTTTCTTTCGCACCTGACAGCGATCATGGGCTTCCCATGACACTCTAAACCAATAATTTGTATAATTTTGTAATTTCTAGTGTGGTTATATATATATATATATATTTGGGTGGGGAAACTCTAGCCTCTTTTTTTTATTTATAAAAAAAAAGGGGGGGGGGGAGGGAACTCTGCTATTTTTTAATATAAAAAAATAGAGAGAGGATCTCTGCCATTTTTTTTTAATGAATGATGGTTGGTTTGGGCTGTATCTATCTGTCTTTTTTTATATATACAATATTGTACTTTATAATGTGAAAATATTATTTATTAAATAGAAGGGGGAAGCTCTGTCACCTTTCTTTTGTACAGTAACTACAATCATGGCTTTCCACGACATTCGTAACCAATGAGTTGTATAGCGCGAAAGTATTGTTTATTTTTCTAAGAGGGGAAAACTCGGTTTGCCTCTTACCATTATTTACGATTCAACGCAATGTCTATAAATAAAATTAGTCTTAGAGAGGTGCGCAAATCAGGTGGTTATTAAAAAAATACGTTTTTAAAAAGACCATAATATGATGTTTACAATAGGAGTTTTATTATAACAGTTAAAATGATTTGAAGTTTAGAATGGCTAGATAAGGCCATAAATATCACCAATAAGGTCTTGAATACAAGCATAATCAATTCCACTCGATAAGTTTTCTTCTGTCATCATTCTCTAAGCATTATCCAATACCAAATAATTTTTTTTTTCATCTGTATCCATGAGAGATTCGTTCATATTACTTTTCCATTGGCCTCTACATCTTGAAGTTTTGATTCAATTGAGAACTAATAGCCTGGTGCTCGCACACCGTAAATGGGTTTACTTATTTTGTAGTAGAGTTAGTATATAAATTATGTCCTTTTATTTATTGTCAAAAAGTATTACCTTCATATGTTTTCATTTAATTTTTTTATCTTTTTAACTTGCGCAAAGTAAACAAATCATGCAAAAAAAAGGAAAGTAATACAAATTAGACATACTTTCCACCCCCCCCCCCTTTTTTTTTATCTCTTCAGCTTTATACGTCTACCTCTATTCCTTGGTACACCTTTCAGCAGCGTCAATACAACTTATATTTGGATATAAGAAGAAGTGATACTACTAGAGTAAGTGTATATATATAAAGAAACAAGTGAAAGTGTTGGCAGTTTATAAAAAATAATATGTCATATCTACTCAATTTTTTGTGTATAAGCAAAAACGACTTGGAGAAAAGCATGCTTTTTATCAGATATTTTTTTCTCATACAAGTATTATCTACATCCCAAGTAATACTTTTCGCTTTTTTGTAAAGGAGAATATACGAGAAATATAATCTGTATCTATACCAATTTAATCATACCAATTTTCCCTAGCGATAAATTGATGTATCTTTTTATTTTATGAAAAAAAAAAAGAGTCTTTTGTTTACATGAGCATTTATGGAAGTAACTAATTAATTGATCACATAAAAAAGAAGAACGTGCTTTTCTATTTAAAGAGGATTTTTTTCAGCCTTTTTTCTTTCTTTATTCTCAAAAAAAAAAAAAAAAAAAAAAAAAAAAATCTACTACTGCTTCAAAATAATCTGGTTGCTCTAAATGGTTGGTCCTCTTCATTCATATAAGGTCTTGGTTTACTCTGCTTATATCCTCTCTTGAAAAATACATGGACTTTTAGGTATGCTACTTTTCTTTTTTCTTTTTTTTAAAAAACAAAAATCCCTCTCTCAAATACTTTCCTAGTTACTAGAAGTAAGAAAAAAATGTTACCTTGTGGCGTACGGTCTCTCTTACTCTATACCTACGGCGTTTTCAAGTAAAAGATGTTGGCTCTGCCGTTTTGATGATGATGTCGGAAAGCACTCTGGCGACTAGGATGGTCATCACCGGTCCAATCCTTTTTTTTTAAAAAAAAAAGGATTGGGTTATAAGCGTACGTGGTCCTTGACTAGCTTGGTTTTTAAGGGAAGGGTATTCTCCTCTGTCTTTAGTCTGTCTTTGGGACTGTCTGAAAAAAAAAAAAAAAAAAAAAAAAACTAATCAGCTATCCAGTGGAATCTCAAGCACCTTCAATAATAATCTTATGCTTCACACTTAACACAAAAAATAAAGATTCCTTTCCTCTTTTAATAAATTTAAACTGTACATTACAAAGTACCTGCTATTTTTTTCTTATAAAACAATATAAAACGCTATTTTAAATTATATTTGTTATCACTTTCTTTCAACTTTTTTTTTATTTATTCGCATAAAAAGGAGCTTGTACGAACCGAACTGTAACAACATCGTACGTAAAAATTATTAACCGACGTCTAAGTACGAGTATGGTCTACTGATATTAATACGAGCTTAACTTTTTGTGAAGAAAAAAACGGCATGTCCCCACAGCGAGTAATTGCTGCAAATTTACTTTGTTGTTTATATATTTTAGGTAAACTTAATATAAAACGACTATAATGCATCTAAAGAGGAATTAGTGACAAAGTTTATCTCTGGATCTTTTCTCTGCTCATTTAAAGGTGCAAGATTAAAAGTTACAAAACTTTACTTTTTCTTATTGAAAAATGATAATGACGTTTTTTGGTCATGGTTTAGGGGGAATAAATGGTTTCTTAATCAGCACCTACAGGAGAATCGACAACAGCAAATCTTACAAGTAAATAGAAAATCATTTTCTACCAATTTGTTTACAATAATAAAATAGTCCAATATACTTTTAGTCGTTGGGAAACTGCGATTTGGTTGATAAAAGATAACTCTGGTTTTATGCATACTTTAGGCCGTTATCAACTGGCTGATATGCTCTAACAACTGCTAGGATACATTTGATTGAATTAAATGAATCTCTTAAGCGTAGATGCTGTGTTTTAATTGCACCGTTATCGAGAGATCTCATTTTCGTGATTGTTTCCTCATATTCTGATCTAGTGCGTACTCTTAAAAATAAAATTGAAAAAGCAGTTTATTTTTTACGTATAAAACAAAAAACAAAAAAAACGGAAAAAGAGTAATTGCATGAAAAGCTGATTCTAGATTATTAAAAAATTACACAAGAAAAAAAGGTTACAACCAAAAACTTTTTTTCTGTGTATATGCGGAGTAAATAAAAAAATATTGGGAAGTCTGTAAAAAAAATTAATTCCTGCAAAACAACTTCCATAACGTAAGCAACAACATGCCCGTCAGTCGATTGATGAGAGATTCGATAGAAACAAAAGAGAGTGAGGGGAGGCTTCCTCAAGTAGACCTTTGCCTATACAAAGTTTGTCTGCTAAAAAAAAAAAAAAAAAAGTAGAACATGATTGGTTAAAAGATGGTGACGTTGAAATGGAACAGTTTGAAGAGGATGAATCTGCTGAAGATTCTTTCAGCTTTGAATTGGAGTTTAATTAAGATCATAGAAACTTTAGAGAGCTTTTACCTCTTGCTGAGGAAGAGGATAATGTTGAAAATCAACTTAATTACAAATAATGAAAGAAGACAACATCAAGTTTTGTTGAAAAACTTGAAAATTTTCCAAGAAAATGTTCGCGATCCTACGGTTGAAAATCCAACAGAAAATGCTCCCTTGCAAGGTACACTAACTGAGCAAGAGAGATCTAGCCTTATTTCATGAAGCTATTGGAAGATAAGAATGTTTCAAAGGATGCGAAAGAAGATATTGTAAATTAGATGAACAAATATATTGAAAACGCTGAGCAAGTTAAAGAAATAAACCCTTTTGATTATAAGATATTAACGAATAGACCATCTTAAACTTCTAAGGCTCCACAGAACCAGCACTTTAGTCTCCAAGAAACTATCAACTTTAAAACCTAAAATTTATGAAACATGTCACAACGGTTGTACTATGATTTATGCTGGTAAAAGCAACAATGAGGACAATGTCCAATGTTTAAACCAAAGATGCCAAACTTTAGAGTATGTAATATCGTTGTAATTCATTATAATCCCGTTATGTTAGATTTCCAATATTTTACAAATTGTATGCATTTTAAAATAAATTCTTATAATTTCCATGTTATTATAACTCTTAGGTTCTATGTGAATTTGATCGTTCCATGGGAATTATTATAATTGCATATTCCAATATTTCGTTAGATTTAGCCAAATAGTCAGCGGTGCCAGTTGCTAGTTTAAGGTCCGATGAACTTATTGGTTTAGAGCATACAACTGAAAAAATCGGAAATAGTTTATTTTTAAATAATATAAATACCGTCAAGATAAATCAAGATACACCTTATATGATCTCTATAGTTTACCACGGTTATTCTTCGTCCGTTTATTCTGAAATTAAAGCGATTGGAGATGAGATTGACACAGGGAATACAATAATACTTGCGGAACCTATGACATTATGTCGATTTTAAAAATAATAATATTACCATTGTGTTCATGGTGTACCCACTATATTTTACACTTTAATAAAAAAACAGTTTATAAATGCGTATAGAAGTTGTAGTCAAGAACTTTTATATTCGTATATAAAGTATTATACAGAATAGCAATATATAAATGCTCTTTATGCTTTCATGCAGTCGGCAATTCCACAAATCTGAGATCGAATATAACGAAAGCATTTATAAAATGACATTTATTTCTTTTTCTCCCTCAAGCCATAGTGCTTTCTACGTCCCATTTTCTTCTTAATAAAGGCACGTATACTATTATTTATATCTGCATTTATAGAGTATTATACCTGTGTGTGTAGTTGTTTCTCATACTCTTTTTATATTTCTTGACTGATCTTAGAGAGGTATGTATTATATCGCCACAATTGCCGATTATGCTAGTTATCGGAAAGGGCAAAGGGAAGAAGTTATATCATCTTGAGTAGGTCTCATTCTAACACAAAATTATTTTCTAATCTATAAAAAGAATAAAGTTTTCTTTTTATCTATAATAGCAGTAATATAGCAGCGAAATGGTGCGTTCTTCACAAAAAGAATTGCATGTTTTCATTTCCGTCTGAGATCTAATATGGTTCATGCACAGACACAAAAAAAATGCAATATCATTAAGCTGACTTGGAAATTAAGTAAGCCTGTTTACTTACATCTCTCACCAAATTATAATACGTTCTCTGAATAAGGTGAAGGTGAAGGACATCAAAAAATTAAGCTTGTATAAAGCGAAACATTGGCTCTTTATTTGTTTATCAGATAGGTTTTGACATATTGAAAAGGGTCCGTCTGATGATGGATTTTTGGGTTACACGAGTTTAATGCAATACACGTAACGAAAAAAGAACATTTATGAGATGGCATATAGGAATATGTATATCCTCCTTTTTTTTAAAAAAAAGAAAGAAAACAAATAAATAAAGTGAGCTTACCTTGATGAAGCAAGAAATTATTTTACAGTTTCGCACGATTATTATATCGTAAAAAAATGTCTCAAAGCTATTCAATGTCTGAATAACTTCTGCTTTCTTTATAAATTTTAGTTTAACTAAGGCCATATATGACTCGAAGTCAAAATCATATTTAGTATATGCAGGTTTTACGAAAATTAAATTTCTATATATACTTTGATATTCATGTTTTTGTTGATAGTTATATATACAATGTCAAGACAGCATAAAACTCAGCTAGAAACATATGACGAAACACAAACTAGTTTTCTTCCTAAAAAAAAAAGGGTATTTCCTGCGGAAGAAGCAGAAGGTTCGAATACACAAACTACAGCAAAGGGATTAAAAACATACAATGTCTCCAATAAAGATAAACCGCTTAATTTTAACCTATCTATAAGAGAACACTCGCAGAGAAACATACAAAATCTTTTGAAAAATGAAAACAAACTAAATGAAGTTAAAATAAAATCACTATCATCTACAAGATGATCTACCTGTATCATTACAAAGGCGGAGGATATGTCTGGATGCAAGCCAAAATAAAAGAATCGTGCCAAGAGGAATCGTATTTTATGACTAGAATATGCTCAGGAACATTTTCGATGAGATACTTCAACAACTGTGTACTCCCGCTCCACAGCAACATGTATCTTCTACAGCGGTATTTTGTCAAAGACCAGCCGGAGACGAAGCCGGACCAAGTACTTATCTTCCCCTTTTGCCTACTGAAAATGTTCAAAAAACTGAGGAACCTCTCGAAACCACACAAAAACTTGAATATCATACTTGTACTGTAACATTAAATAGTATCATTAGACAAGATTTGCCTCAAAATGTTAAATATTTCATGAAAGTTTCCAGCCAACGGCCAGTATACGATTTTCTGCACCTTCACATTCCGAAGAGATAATGGTTTCGGATGTTCTGCGGAGAGAGTTGAGAAGTATTTTTTCGAAGCAACATTTAAACTCTATATTCAGCTCTTCTTTTGGGTTACGTGGAACGAGACAAGAAACAAAAACAAAAAAAGCACACCCACTTCAAATATAATTGAATAATGATATTCCGGAGCCTATCAAACAGCTATTTTCTGATGTGAGCGCAATTCCTCTTCCGTTACTGTCAATATAGCTTACTCAGTATATTACAAGTTTTGAAAATATGTGGAAAAAAGGGGCTATATTCTACAAAAACGTTAAATAGGCTACTAGGTATTTTACTGAAAGTTCATTTGGCCCCAATAAGAAATCAAACGTACGCTGCTTTTGTTGAATCCAAAAAAAAAACAGAAGCTCAGAATATTTGCAATGGAAGAATATACGAAGAAACAAATATCAGACTTGGCGACCATCGTCGTATGATAATTCGTGATGAATATTATAAAATAAAAAAGTATGAATCAAAAAATACGAAATAACCTAATCAAAGATGGTAAGACAAAATTAGAGGATGTCACGAAAGGATTAGTTTATATAAAGAGAATATTGAAGCCACTTAAAAATAAATGTAATCTTATGTAACAACAATAGTACATACTACATATCCATATTTACTATAGTGTTATTTACAGACCTTGTTTCTTTTTTAAAAAAAAAAGGCGAATTGAAGTAAATATTGGAACAGGTATCGCTTTCGTATATATTTCTTTATCTTGGCGAAGCAAAAAACTTTTAAACAGTCTATTAGCCGTTTTATAAGCGTTTTCGATACATGCGACCTACAGTTTCAGTATTATCACTGTACGAAAACACTTTATATCACGCTGTTTTTACTTATGATAGTTATGTATAGTTAGTTATAATAATGTATGATACGGATGAGCTAAAATACTAATTTTATTATACATAACAAGTGGCACTTTTTGTTTATTTATCTTTGACCAAAAAAAAAACAGTTTAAACTTTACGTTGCCTGTTTTAAAACAAATAAACTTTGCGTTTCATATCCTGTCGACGTTTAGTGTAACATACTCGGAACGAGTTCATGGGGTCCCGAAATAACGTATATATTTACCCCTTTTTCTTCGTTTTATTCCTTTTTCTTTTTCTTTAACAAAAACATTAGTATGGAAGAAGTATATGATTTTCTTCAACATACACACTATGTTATTTTTTGTAAGTGATCCTCTTACTGTAAAATAATTCTATCTTTTGTTTTTTAAAAGAAAAGACTTATTGTCATATAGATCTTGGAGTGAATACGACTAATATAACTTATTACTCCACTTCCACAAGAGATGTCCAATACAATATTTTATGTAGCACGTAAGTATAGAATACTAAAAAAATATACGATGACTTTAAACATTTTGTAAAAATGTAGACAAGCTAGTTATATCACTTATGATAAACATAAATCGAATGTTTTAAGTTGGGGAAACGAAAGTTTTTACGATAACGAAGAAGATACAATACAAATCGATGTGTCCAGAGAGAAAGTATACCAACTTTTTGAGAAGGGCAAAGATAGCTGGGATCAAGATGACCAATTCTTATTAAAAGCTGTATCAGACTTTATCCGCTTATATGTAGAAAAACTAATTGAAGATTCGAAAGGAGAAATTAAAGATAGTGGTGCGCTCCACTACGTATTAGTTGTACCGTCGGAGTGGGAAGAAGAAATAAGAGAAGTTCTGATTCGACCTATTTTTGTTCAAGCCAATTTAATATCAAAAGAAGATCACAAAGACAGGCTTTTATTTTGCTCTGATATAGAATCTGCCCATTACCATTTAAGTGACCCTGAAAATGAAAAATTTACTGAAATGACGCGTAATACGATTTTGGGTAGAATTGTTGCCGTGGAGAAGGATCAAGTGTCGATCAAATTGGATTTAATCTCAATCGGAAATCCTCTATTTGATTTTTCCGATTCCGTAACGCGCCTGAAAATCATGAATTCGAATGCAATGTCTCTTACTTCCGACGATGTTAAAAACAGTATTAGAGAGCTTATAAAGATCAAATTCTCTTTCGATGCTCAAGAAAGTACTATCGTAAATATTATGGAAGAATTGGATAATGAAACTTTTACTGGTTTGGTTAGTGATGTAACGTGGGAATAATAAGACGATATCAACTAACGGGCTATTATAATAGGAAGCTTCTTATTTAATGAAATCTTTTATTGCTGACGAAAATATATCCGAATTAGATAAACACCAAGAAGAACGTATAAAATCCATTCGGCCTTTTGATATATGCCATGAAATCAGTAAACATTTGCCTAATAACTTGGAGAAACTACTTCCAAACAACCTTGTAAAGGAGTACTCGATTGTAAAATTCATTGATGAATATACATCTGAAATCGAATTAGACAGAAATCTATTACAGTGGTCAAGATTTATGTTTGAGTATAATCGAATATCTTTCGGCTCCAACTATATCACACCTGAAACCCTTTCAGATCTATATATTGACACTCACGATATCCTCCGTGGGACCTCTCAATATTCGATAAACGCAATTCAGAATTCTAACATATACGGTAAACCGCGTATACTATCAACAGAACCTTCGACGATCTCGTCTTCAATATTCCTAAACTCGAAACCTGAGGCCATTATGAATATAGGTACACCATCATTATATGCTTTATCATATCAGTAGTAATGCTTTTTACAATTAGATATTCTTCTCGAGTCTACAATGTTATCGTTTTCACTTTTAAATGAAAATGGTCTAGTAAAAGGAATCTGGAATCATGACTACTTTGTGCCTGACATCGGGTAAGATATGAATAAAACATTATGTAGATATCTATACCAATATAGTATTAGTTTGCGCTCTCTGGGATCGTTCTTTACTTTTTCAGAAGTAGCAACATTAAATGTCAAAAAATCGTAAGTCTACGCATAAGTATGATATGTTTGCTATGAATAAAAAAATTAATAGTTTACTTAGGTTTATCGCATCTGTTAAAAAATACTTAATGGATGAATCAAATATTTCTTCTGTTGTATTAAACAAGGACATGGTGATTGAAATAGAAAATATACTAAGCATAGAGAGCCATTATAAAGATGGAATGGTATCGATACAACAGCAAGTATACATAAAAGCATTTGTATTGATTTATATGATTTATATAAATGAAATTGTATCAAGAAAGATGCCGAAAATTGCAGGAGGTAATGTCAATATAAAAACTGGATATGCTTTTACTATTGAAAAGGCGCTTCTTCAGAGATTACGTGTCACTGAGGACGAGCTAAGAGATATGATATATGCAAGCAATCTGGTACAAAAAAATGGCAGTTATAAAAAACTCAGAGTTACTACACAAGGAGAAGGGCCCTTACCCGTAATTCAGCAGTCGTTAAAACTACAGCTTCCACTCAGGTCTTTCTTTGTAGTAGCTCAACTGCATGAAGACTATGTACAGCTAACGCTAAATCAAGTTGTAACTGAATCTGGTTCGGATCACGAAGATCAGGAAACAATTGTTATCCAAGAAGAAATAATTCCTATTCCCAATATATATGACGCATTGTGCTTCAACATGTGGAGCAATATTACAGAAGATAGTAGTCTAATTAAGTTATGTGACACACATAAAGGATATAACGACAATGAATTACTAGATATATTCTCTTTAAAAAATCAAGCAGAATTTGCGAATAATCTTAAAGAGTACATATCTACAGAGGTAAGTAATCTAAAATACTGTCAGTGATTATCATTCCCTTTATCTAAAATTTTAATTCATATTTTGTATAGATCCTTAACAAGAATTTGACCACACAAAAAGCAGACAAAACCACTGTATATCTAAGCAAATCATGTAACTGTAGGGTTTGTTTAACGGTAAATGATATTACAGAGATTTCTTTCCGACCAGTTCTACAAGATATCATCTCTCTTGTATTTACCTCCTTGATAAATAAGCAACTCTTTGGAAACTATAGACATATCCAATATGTGTTTCACCTGATATGCTTCAATTATAATCCACAGTTCCAACATATCCTTATGAAAACACTAGATGACGAAACCGACTATTTTTTGTATGAACAAAGTATTGATGTAGATAACTATACTATACCAAAATTACCAAATCAGCTGCGGCAGCCTATTCTTCGACAAGAACCATGTTTATATAAAGAATTTCAAATGGGTGTTTTACGCCAAGTTTATAATGAAAACTTCGGTTTCGGTTTTAATGACTCTCGGGATGATCCTCATATTGAACTTAAAAATAATATAGAGGGTACTAACATCATTTTAATCGATGACGAAAAAATATTTCCATTATTCCAGAAGGGAGACAAAATGAATGAAAGTCAATTAAATCGAGTTTTTTATCTGAATACGAATCAAAGAAAGGGCAGTAGAATGCTTTCTTTAAGTAGGTAATAATATAAAGAGTACTGCTTTTTTAACTTACATACACTTCAATAGATTTCTTTAAACTTAAGTCAGTTGCTAGTTTAAGGTTTGATAAACCTATTAGCTTAGAGCATACAACTGAAAAATTCGGAGCGAATTTATATTTAAATAATATAAAGAAGCTGAAGAACAATCAAGATATACCTTATATGATCTCTATAGTTTACCACGGTTATTCTTCGTCCCTTTATTTTGAAATTAAAGCGGTTGGAGACGAGACTAATACATATTTTATAACAATACTGGCGGAACCCATGACATTACGTCGATTTTAAAAAAGATTACTATTGTGTTCATGGTGTACCCACGATATTTTACACTTTAATAAAAAGAAATTACAGCTTATAAATGCGTATAGAAGCGGTAATTAAGAACTTTTATATTCGTATATAAAGCATTATACAGAGTAACAGTATAAAAATGTTGTTTCATGCGCACATCGGGATGTTAATTTATGTCAAAAAATGTCGACATGAAAAAACATATTTTCCATGTTAAAAATTGCGATTTCATGTTGCCATATTTCGACATGAAATAGATGGATTAAAATAACATAAAATAACATAAAATATCATAAAATATCATAAAATAACATAAAATAACATAAAATAACATAAAATAACACGAAATGACATAAAATAACACGAAATGACATTAAAATGTCGACATAAGTTTGATGTTGAAAAAATTATATATTGAAATTTTTATTAATAATAAGCAAAAGAGAAAAAAAAAAAGTACACATGTCTATGTACTTTTACCGCTTTCACGCATTCTGATAAGAAAACTGTCAGTCGTCGCTTAATAGAGTAATATTTATATGAGCCTACTTACATTTTTTTGTTTCTTCGATTTCGCGACATGTTTGACCACTTTGGTTGTAGGATGAATTTTACAGCCCAAAGACCGCGACAAAGATAAAGAGCGTCTAGTTCTTGAAAATCTTCTACCATTTTATCAAGTGTAGCCGTCAACAGATTCATTTGTATGTCTCCATTTAAATCCTTCCATTCTTTTTCTCCGTCGGACTTACCTGATTCATCACTTGTCAAAGCAAAACTTTGACAGGTAGTCAATGAAGTTTTCTTTAACAAGCTGAGAAGCTCTTCCAATCTTTCTTCTGTTACTTCCGGAAGATTATTCCTCAGGTAATCCTCAACAGCATTTTTTTTTGTTTTTTTCAGACGTAGCTTTCGGCTGAGGTATCATGTCGATACTGTTATTACCTCTCACTTGTGGTATGTTCGTGTTATCCAAACTTTGTATCATACCACAGACTTCATCTAAACCTTTCATAATACTGTTATGCCTTTCTTTGTCTTTCTCTTTTTTTACAGCGTAGTTCGTTTAAAACCATTTCATTTTGTTTTGTAACCTCATTCTTAAACTTTTTAAACCATTCAGGTTCATCATTATCGAGATAGATATCCTTTCTCTTTCTAGGAGGAGCCATATTATCTGAAATAATAAAAAAAAATAGAGAAGAAAATGAATTTTAAAGAATAAAAAAAAATACTTTCCGTTATTTGTTGCCAAATCCTTTTTATATAGTATTATAGCAGTCAACTTCTCTTTCTTTCCATTCAATTTGCTTCGTTGCTATCAGAATTATCATTATGACCAATCGTTGTTCAGTATGCAACATTAACATCACGAAGAGAAACGAAAAGAAGCATGCAAAGATGCATAAACATCAAGAAATGCTAGCACGATTAAGAGAGATTGAGCTAGATTGCAAAAGGGAATCAACTTCCAGTAAACGTATTAGAATAGCCTCTAAATCAAGTGTCCAGCAGTTTGAGCCACAAAGAGGACAAGACATTGATCAGGTTGGGCATTTAGAAAATTATCTTGGCGATGTCTACGACGAAAATTATTTAGATGACAGTTTGGAAGAAATGTCAAAAAGAATTTCGATTTTTGGATTAAATGGCCAGATGAATCCCGTTGCAAACACAAGTGATATCGAAGCTGATGAGATAGTAGACAATGATGTTCAAGTAGAAGAAAGAGATGAGCTTTTGTTGTTACTAAACGATCTTAAAAAATTCAAAATCACGATTGAAAATTTGCTTAGCGTTGAATCTCGCGCTGGTGAATTGCTAGAATCTTTGGATAAAACAGCACGCTCAAGTATTGAACTTAAGAACCTTCTTCAAGCTAACAATGCATCCAAAAAGCTTACAGAAATGACTTTTTCTTGGTTCAACAAGTTTCTAAAAGAAAATGTAGGAGAGGAAGGTAATGTTATGACTGGTAATGATTTTCTAGATTATAAATGCGATATTTACATAATTCTGTGGTTTTTACATAATAGTTGACCAGCTGTTATCCCCTTATAAGTGTAACAAAATTATAAATGATTGCTTACATAAAGACAATACTGCTTCCTATGATATGTACGTTAAGGAATGTAAGTTATACTATCCTAGCGACAAAAGCCTTGTTTGTCCTTACTGTAAAGAACCGCGCTACAAGAGCGACACATTATTTGATGGCTATAATCAAGCGGTACAAAAGAACCATCAGCTTCCACTTCGTTGGCAATTGGCCGAGTTTTTGTCGTACGACCCTAATGTAACTAAAATCAGCAACTACAAAAAGTTAGTCGCGGATTCACATTTACAGGCTCCAGAGCATTTATACAAGGATGTATTCGATGGACAAGCTCATTACGGGCCTAAGGAAAACACGGAGCTTACTCTTGCTTCTTCACATAGATGGATTCAATCCCTTTAAGAGAGGAGGTGTCTCAATGATTATCATAATGGGTACCATTTTGGACCTTCCGCCTGAAGATAAAGTCAAGCAAGAAAACATTCTTATTATCGCTATCATTCCTGGACTCAACATACCGAAGAATATATTTAGCTTTTTGTATCCTACTCTCCAAGATCTTCTGGTATTAGTAAGCACGGGAATAACAGCTGTTTCCAATAATAAAGCTTCGTTATACAAAGCTCGTCTTGCCGTAGTGATAGGTGACATAATTGGTATCGCCGAATTATGTATGCACTCTGGACATACATCTTATTGCGGCTGCCGAGTCTGCACCATTGTTGGTGACGTAAAAGAGAACAGAAAAAGTGGAATATACTTTAGCAACAAAGCTTTACTTGGCTGTCGAATGAGAAATAAAGAAGACTTTGTTACTGGTAATGCTGCTCATGGTATAAAAAAACCAACACCTTTCAGTTTATTAGATAGCTTCACAGGTGTATGCTTTTTCGGGCTCGATGAATTGCACCTCTGGGATCAAAATATAGTCAAGCAGATATGGTCAGTTGTAACAGATAACAGCCAAAAAAAAAAGTGGGATAAAAAACCCGTTATTTTTAAGAAACTACTATCGAGAAAAGCTTGGCGGAAAGCTTTTAGAAGCACAATCCTTGGGGAACAAGTACGCTCAAGATGGAAAGTTTATTAACATGGCAACTTCCGCAGGATATGGTAGGGCAATTGACTACATTGATTTTTTGATGTATGTTGTTCCATCACTATTAGTAGAAGCTATAGAATTACAAGTTGAAGATCTGAAAGCTAAAAGAGCTAAAGAGAATGAAAAGCGATCGAAGAAGAGAAGTAGAAAGGGCAAAGAACGAGCTGTTGAGCCCAATGATGATATTGATGATGATATTGACGACTTAGTTTCTTGTTTCGATCAAACATCAGAAGCACTCACGTCATTATAGTTGGTTTGCCAAATATCTGAGGAGCTTACTATAAGCTCAGAAGATATCGCTGCTATTGATCATCATACAAATATATGACATGCATTCTTACGCAACTTCGTAGGTACCAATAAATTTACAATTAATCAAGACTACATGTTTCATATAAGTTATTTTATACAGCAACTTGGACCTCTAAAGGCATATAGTGCTCGTTCTTTGGAAAGAATAATAGGCTTGTGTAAAGAAAAAATCAAATCACGTTCTAAACCAGGTGAAAACGCAATAAACTTTCTTCGAGGTAATTCTGTACACTCTCAGCAGAAATGGTACACCTATAAAGAAAGCAACGAAGATGACTTCAAAGAGCATTCCAAAATTACTAGCGATTTGTTAAATGATACGCTTGATCCTGATGGATTGCCTTTCAATGTAATGTTAAGAGACTTCTGCAGCAGTAATCGCTTAATGTTTGACTGCGAAGAAACTATGTTCATCAGAGAAGAGTATATATTAAGCCACAATAATCAGATCCTCAAGAAAGCAAGAGAAAAGGATGGAATTGATGTCGTAGTCCAACGAAATAGCGAAAGTGGATCCGTAAAATACAGCCTTGTAAATATCCAAGCCATGTTTGATTATAAAAATACGAACCTAACATTAGTAAAAGATGGGTGTTCACTAGAACTAGACCAAAGAAAAAGATTGTTTATAAAGCTCTCAGTTACGACAGCAGTGGAGATATGGGAGCTAATATATTTGAAGAGGGTAATGGGTTATGCGATCAAGATACCATCGTTAATTTCAGAAGATAAGTTGTATATTTGCTTTAAAAAGTAATATGCCGCTACTCCATACAATAAAAATACACTTTGATTTTTTTTTAACATAATTCCACACTAATCGTGGTTTATGTCAAATCATGTTTAAAAATGTCGAATTATGTTAAAACTTATGGAACATTAAACAACATATGTTTGATGGTGTCATATTAAGACATATTAAGACATCGTTTTAATGTTATGGCAAAAAAAAACATGGAATTCAACATGAATTAACATAATTTAACATCCGCTTTCCCGTAATGCGATAATGGAATAGTAAAAATAAATAGAAGTTGTTCCTTTAAATCTTGAAAGATTTAACTATCGCTTAAGATTGTACAACATGTATAGTCCTCTAGCCGACACCCAATAGCCTACTGATGATGTCAAAGAGCTTTCGTTTATCCCTTTATCTGAGCCTCTTACTGTGAATATAGATAATGTCGATCTAGATGGTGGTCATTGGCGGCTAAGAAAAAAACTGAAAAGAGAGAAGAGGACGACAGATGTAAGGCAGTTGGTCACACAAATGGAAAGAAAGCTCGCAGAAAATAGCTTCTCAAAAGCTATCAAAGTACAAGAAACAGAGCGAACATACAGAGTGCAAATAGTTAGTGGAAAACAGCTTTGCGGGTTTTATGGATCCAGAAAAAGAGCTTCAGCGAAAAGCAAAGTCGAAATTTTGGGCTACAAATTTCGAAACCATTTATGTACCCAATAAAGAAAGGAGATGAAAGAGGGTAAGAAGCGTCTGGTTACGTTTATTGGTGATAGGGGAACTGGTGCTGGTTCAACAATTAAAGGATATCGTCGGTATGGTGGGACTTGGAAACAAAAAATTCACAGCCAATCCAATACAACATGCCTTACAAATGAAAACAAAGCATCCCCAAACTTGCGTCTATTACCTTTGTCCTTTATATCGTACCAATCAAAAAGCCATGATGAAGGGGGAAATGATTCAGAAAAGTATAAATGGTACATTTATTTGTTATAACCAAGCCTGTGTTTTCGTACGCCATCGGTTATTAGGTCTGGTTATATTATTTTTCAACCAAACGTTCCCCCAATCAGCAGCAATAATCAGTCAATTAAATACTGATTTTAGAAATAAAGCCGACTCCTTCCTTACAAGAAGCGAGTTTAGGGCTAGAGATGATGCTTCATAACTGAACTTGTAAGTTGCAAAAAAAAAAATTCAAAATTCGGATACATAAATACTTTTATATATATATTTACGTATATACGAACTTCTCATATCTTTACTCTGTGTGGTTATTAACATGTATTTCTATTGAGCCTTAGCAACATCGACTGGTAATAACTATTCTTAGAAACAGAGAAAAAAAAAGTGGGATGGTCAAATAAGGAAAATTGAAAATAATGTATATTGGGATAGTTGGGTCGTTAAAGTGACAGCTTAACTTCTCTTAACAAAAAAAGATCTTTTCTATTACGTTGACTTCGGCCCCTCATTTAGCGAAAAAAAGATATCAAACCAGGTCAAGACATGTCTTTTGCGATTTCAATATCTTCAAATTAGTTGGTGGAGAAAAGGAAAAGACTTGGTTACACTTGCAGAACCAATGACTTTACCTCGCTTTTAAAACAAGAGAAAATAAAATACAGACGAAATTATAGCTTTGATATTAAAGATAATGCCATTAAGCACGGTAGTGATATACATGAACCAAAGAAGTCTGAGATTAAATATAGTTTATGCATCCAAAAGGTGGTATGGCTATTTTTTTTTTTTTTTTCGGCCTCCAATTTCAGTATTACCACTGCATGAAAACACTTTTATATCATGCTGTTTTTACTTATGATATGTATACGTAGTTATAATGATGTGTGGTATGGATAAACTAAAATACTAATTTTATTATGCGTAACAAGCGGCACTTTTTGTTTATTTCTTATTGACCAAAACGAAAAAAGCTTAAACTTTACGTTGCCAGCTTTAAAACAAATAAACTTTGCATTTCATATCCCGTCGATATTTGATGTAACGTACTTGGAACGAGTTCATGGGGTCCCGAAATAACGTATATATTTACCTCTTTTTCTTTGTTTTACACCTTTTTCTTTTTCTTTAACAAACATATTAGTATGGACGAGGTATATGATCTTCTTCAACATACACATTCTGTTATTTTTCGTAAGTGATCCTCTTACTGCAAAACAATTCCATCTTTTGTTTTTTTTTTAAAAAGAAAAGCCCCATCGTCATATAGGTCTTGGAGCGAATACGACTCATATATACTACTATTCCACTTCAAAAACAGATGTCCCATACGCACTTCCAAATATGAGGTAAGTAAAGAGTACTAAAAAATATACGATGACTTTGAACAGTTTGTAAAAATGTAGCAAAGACAATTATATCACTTATGATAAACATAAATTGAATGTTCTAAGTTGGGGAGACCAAAGTGTAGACGATAACGAAGAAGATACAGTACAAATCGATGTGTCCGGAAAGAAATTATACCAACTCTTCGAGAATGGCAAAGATAGGTGGGATCAAGATGACTTATTCACGTTAACAGCTGTATCAGACTTTATTCGCTTATCTGTAGAAGAACTAATTAAAGATTCCAAAGGAGAAATTAAAGATAGTGATGCACTCCATTACATATTTATTGTACCATCGGAGTGGGAAGAAGAAATAAGAGAAGTTCTGATTCGACCTATTTTTGTTCAAGCCAATTTAATATCAAAAGATGACCACCCAGACAGGCTTTTATTTTGCTGCGAAATAGAATCTGCCTATTATTACTTAAGTGACTATTTTACTAAAATGACACGTAATACGATTCTGGATAGAATTGTTGCTGTGGAGGAGAATCAAGTGTCGATCAAGCTGTATTTAATCTTAATCGGAAATCCTCTATTTGATTTTTCCGGTTCCGTAACGCGTCCGAAAATCATGAATTCAAATGAAATGTTTCTTACTTCCGACGATGTTAAAAATGGTATTAGAAAGTTTATAAAGATCAAATTCTCTTTCGATGTTCAAGAAGACACTATCCTAAGTATTATGAAAGAATTGGACAATGATACTTTTACTCGTATGGTTAGTAATGTAACATGGGTTTAATCAAACAATATCATCTAACGGACTATTATATTAGCGAGACAAAGAGGAAGCTTCTTATTTAATGCAACCTTTCATTACTGACGAAAATATATCTGAGTTAGATAAACACCAAGAAGAACGTATAAAATCCATTCGACCTTTTGATATATGTGCTGAAATCAGTAAACAATTGCCTAATAACTTGGAGCAACTACTTCCAAATAGTCTTGTAAAAGAGTACTCGATTGTAAAATTTAATGATGAATATACTTCTGAAATTGAATTAGACCAAGGTCTATTACAGTGGTCAAGATTTATGTTTGAGTATAATCGAATATATTTCGCCTCCAAATATATCGTACCTGAAAACCCTACGTATAAAAGTATTGACGATGCACTTATCGTGTACGGGGCTTTTCGATACTCGATTAGCACAATTCAGAATTCTAGCATATATAGTAAACCGCGTATACTATCAACAGAACATTCGGTGATCTCGTCTTCTATATTCTTAAACTCGAAACCTGATGCCATTATGAATATAGGTACACCATCATTATATGCTTTATTATTTCGGTAGTAATACTTTTTACAATTAGATATTTTGCTCGATTCTACAGCATTATCGTTCTCACTTTTAGATGAAAATGGTCTAGTAAAAAAAATCTGGGATCACGACTGCTTTGTTCCTGACATTGGGTAAGATATGAATAAAACGCTATGTAGATATCTATACTAATATATCATTAGTTTGCGCTCTCTGGGATCGTTCTTTATTTTTTCAGAAGTAGTAACATTAAATGTCAAAAATTCGTAAGTTTATTCATATATATATAATGTATTTACTGCTAATTAAAAAATTAATGGCTTATTTAGATTTATCACGTTTGTTGAAGGATACTTAACAGATGAATCAAATATTTCTTCTGGTGTATTAAATAAGGACATGCTGATTGAAATAGAAAATATACTAAGCGTAGAGAGCCATAATAAAGATATAATGGTATCGATACAACAACAAGTATACATCAAAGCATTCGTATTGATTTATATGATTTACATAAATGTAATTGTATCACGAAAGACGCTGAAAATTACAGGAGATAACGACGATATAAAAACTGGATATGCTATTACTGTTGAAAAAATGTTACTTCAGAAGTTACTTGTCACTGAAGACGAATTAAGAGATATGATATATGCAAGCAATCTGATACAAGAAAATGACAGTTATAAAAAACTCAGAATTACTACACAAGGACAAGGACTTTTACCTGTAATTCAACAGTCGTTCAAACTATCGTTTCCACTCAAGTCTTTCTTTGTGGTAGCTCAACTACATAAAGACTATGTACAGCTAACGCTAAATCAAGTAGTAACTGAATCCGGTTCGGATCAAGAAGATCAGGAAACAATTATTATCCAAGAAGAAATAATCCATACTCCTAATATATATGACTCACTGTGCTTCAACATGTGGAGCAACATTACAGAAGATAGCAGTCTAATTCAATTATGTGACACACATAAAGGATATAACGACAACGAATTACTCGATATATTCTCTTTAGAAAATCAAGCAGAATTTAAGAATAATCTTAAGGAGTATATATCTAAAGATGTAAGTAATCTAAAATAGTGTCAGTGATTATCATTTTTTTTTTATCTAAAGCTTTGGTTTATGTTTTGTATAGATTCTTAACAAGAATTTGACCACACGAAAAGCAGACAAAACCACTGTATATCTAAGCAATTCATGTAACTGCAGAGTTTGTTTAACGGTAAACGATATTACAGAGATTTCTTTCCGACCCGTTCTACAAGATATCATCTCTCTTGTATTTACCTCCTTGATAAATAAGCAACTCTTTGGAAACTATAGAAATATTCAATATGTGTTTCACCTGATATGCTTCAATTATAATCCACAGTTCCAACATATACTTATGAAAATACTAGATGACGAAACCGACTATTTTTTGTATGAGCAAAGAATTGACATAGATCACTATACTATACCAAAATTACCAAATCAGTTGTTGCAGCCTATTCTTCAACGAGAATCATGTTTATATAAAGGCTTTCAAGTGGGTGTTTTACGTCAAGCTTATAGTAAAAACGTCGGTTTCGGGTTTGAAGACTCTTCGGATGGTCCTCCCGTTGTATTTAAAAGCAACCGAGAGGATACGGACACCGTTTTAATCGATGACGAAAAAGTTTTTCCGTTGTTCAAGAACGGAGACAAAATGAATGAAAGTCAATTAAATCGAGTATTTTATTTGAATAAGAATCAAGAAGAGCCCATCACTGGTTTTTGTCTATGTAGGTAATAATATAAAGAATATTGCTTTTTTAACTTACATACATTTCAATAGGTTTCTTTAAACTTAAGCCAGTTGCTAGTTTAAGGTCCGATGAACTTATTGGTTTAGAGCATACAACTGAAAAATTCAGAGATGATTTATTTTTAAATAGTGTAAATAAGCTGAAGAACAATCAAGATATGCCTTTTATGATCTCTATAGTTTATCACGGTCATTCTTCGTTGCTTTATTTTGAAATTAAAGCGGTTGGAGACAAGACTGACACAGGGAAAACAACAATACTTGCGGAACCCATGACATTATGTCGATTTTAAAAATAGAAAATTACCATTGTGTTCATGGTGCATTCACTATATTTTATATTCTAATAAAAAAAAATAACAGCTTGCAAACGCGTATAGAAGCTGTAATTAAGAACGTTTATATTCCTATATAAAGCATTATGCAGTTGGCAATTCCACAAATCTGAGATCGAATAGAACGGGAAGCATTTATAAAACGACGCTACTAATATTTATTTCTTTTTCTCCCTCAAGCCATAGTGCTTTTTACGTCCCATTTTCTTCGTAATAGAGGTGCATGTGCTACTGTTGATATCTATATTTAAGAAGTGTTATATCTGTGCGTATACTTGTTTTACACACCCTTTTTATATTTCTTGACTGATCTTAGAGAGGTATGTATTATATCGCCACAATTACCGCTTATGCTAGTTATCGATATGAGTTTGTTTGGTTGACCAGTATTTGAAATAAAAGTAAAAAGGCGAAGGGATGAAGTTATATCATTTTGAGTAGGTCTCATAACTACGTTATTTGCTTGAAATATTCCTTGGGTTTAGACTCTTTAAAGTCACTTTGAGTTCAGATTCCTAGCCAAATAAACTATACATTTAATGTCCCGTCGATGTTTGATACAATACAAGTGAAACTGGTCTATCGAGTCCCGAAATAATATACCTTAAAGAGAGAGATATTTACCTCAAATAACCAGATAAAATTGAATGGTGAATGGGGGCTTGTTCATCCCCTTTTTCATCGAGCGAAGGATTTATAGTATGGTCTTGCTCTAACCAAAGTTCGTAGGTGGATCCTTCTGGGATGTGTCGCATGAACCGGAGACGAACAGTATTTTTTCGAATCAACATTTAAACTCTATATTCAACTCTTTTTTTTTTTTTTTTTTTTTTTTTTTTTTTTTGGGGTTACGTGACAAGAAACAAAAAAAAAAGAAACACACCCGCTTCAAATATAATTGAATAATGATATTCCGGAGTCTATTAAACATCTATTTTCTGATGTGAGCGCAATTACTCTTCCGCTACTGCCAATATAACTTACTCAGTATATTACAAGTTTTGAAAATATGCGGAAAAAGGAACTATATTCTACAAAAACGTTAAACAGGCTACTAGATATTTTACTGAAATTTCATTTGGCCCCAATAACACATCAAACGTATGCTGCTTTCGTTGAATTCAAAAAAAAAACAGAAGCTCAAAATATTTGCAATGAAAGAATGTAAGAAAAAACAAACATCAGACCTGGTAAACGTTTTCGTTACCGTCGTCGTATGATAATTCGTGATGAATATGATAAAATACAAAGGTATGACTCAAATGATACGAAATACCCTAATCAAAAACGGCAAGACAAAATTAGAGGATGTCACGAAAGGATAAGACTATATCAAGACAATATTGCAGCCACGGTATGATCTATTACATTTAAAATCAGACTAATGTATAGTAATACTCACATGATCTATTGATTTTTTAGAGGCAAACCAGATTTGTATCCGAAGGTAATGTTGAACTTGGGGGTGGTATCTTAGATAGTGATCCGTTGGTCATTTAATAAGCTACGACTTATATGACTGCAGAGGAAATCATACGAGAAGATTTGACCAAAAATAGATCAACAGATGCAACACGAAGAAGAATAGGCCAGATAAAGGGCTTTTTAAAGAGTATAATTATCAATGCTGAAATTAGGGAGCAAATTACGGAGGAAAGACTTTCAGAATTAGGCTCTGAATTAAATGAACAAGAGACCCGTGTTTGCATGTTACTGTATAACTCACTGGCTGTATATATACCATTGAAAGATAAGCGCTATTTGGTTATTTATCTACTGCCTTTTGTGATTTTAGCAAATGATTTGTTACGTTGCTGAGGGTACTCTCGTTTTATGGAAAAGTATGTTCGGAACCCGCTACCCAACAAAATAGCTCGAGAATAGATAGTACGTCTGTTTACCGCTTATTCTGAGTATCTAGTGATAACCGGTTTCGAATTTTTGATTTTGGAGGGGAGGTTATTGATTCCGATACAGTTGCTCAACATTGTAAAGATGCTGCTTTTAATCCTTTTTTCGACAGGTCAATTATCTAAAGATTATATCGTTTATATCGTTTAATTTTTGCTCACAATGTAACTATATTGTCTGGTATAAAGATTTCGGGTACGAGAAAAAATAAATCGGTGGTAATTATCAGTACAACGAAAAAGGAATTAAGCAATAATCTTTCCTGGGGAGTGATGCGATCAAGCATATACAAGTACATCTTCTCATATATATTTACACATACATGATTATCTCACGCGTATTTATCCCTTTACGACTAATTCATATTTATTTTAACTAAGTCTTACCAACATCGTCCAGTAATAACTGTTGTCTGAGTAATGATTAGAGGATTGACCACAATTACATATCTGGACGGAAGACTAGGTTAGATAAGTACGACTTGAAGTTATATAATGGAACTGTAGCACTTGTAGTGATACATCACATTACCAAAATTTTACTTGAGCTCACTATAAAAAAGCTATATAAACCTATACCTTTTTTTCATGTAATAAAACGAAACTCTATTCTTTGCGACTGATTACATTTAGTATCTTTTGCTTTTTTTTTGAATCTTGACTATTTTACAGCTCGGATTCTACGGAGACATATTTAAAGACAACAACTGAAAGGTAATGCTACATTACGGGCTAGAATTGACAATCTTAAATAATTAATTAATGAAGCCATGCAAAACTAAAGAGGTAATCTTTTGTAATCAAAAATAGAGATTTCAGTCAAGCGATTATCGATATAAAACAATATTAGTCTTGTGTGCGTCCTTTAACTCAAGGTCAAAGCGTCCGAAACGTTCAAGTATATAATTTCATCGAACAACTGAAAAATAACAGACAAGCTGCGCATAAAACACTCTACAATATTAAAAAAAAGATTATTAGATGCTCGTTATCGTCAGCTCATCTGTCGATTGGCAATGCAATATAGAAATTTGCAACACACCATTCCAACTGAACGTACCAATAATTGCCGTGCAATTGATAAAAAGCCATCTATAGATTAGGCGGAACGTATACAGTTACAAAATAATCCTGAAGAAATTGATCGTAACTTTTCGTTCTCTGGCACCGATAATGGAATAGCAAAAATGACAGAAACTGTTCCTTTAAATCTTGAAAGCTTTAACTATCACTTAAGATTGCACAACATGTATAGTCCTCTAGCTGATACTCAAGAATCTACTGATGATGTTTAAGAGCTTCCGTTTATACCATTTCCTAAGCCTCTTACTGTGAATGCAGGCGATATCGATCTAGATGGTGGTCATTGGCGGCTAAGAATAAAACTGAAAAGAGGGAAGAGGACGACAGATGTAGGGCAGTTGGTCACACAAATGGAAAGAAACCTCGCAGAAAATAGCTTCTCAAAAGCTATCACAGTACAAGAAACAAAGCGAGCATACAGAGAGCAAATAGTTAGCCGAGAACAGCTTCGCGAGTTTTATGGATCCAGAAAAAGACCTTCAGCGAAAAGCAAAGTCGAAATTTTGGGCTACAAATTTCGAAGTCATTTATTTACCCAAGAGAGAAAGGAGATGAAAGAGGGTGAGAAGTATCTGGTTATGTCTATTGGTGATAGGGGAACTGGTGTTGGTTCAACATTTAAAGGATATCGTCGGCATGGTGGGACTTGGAAACAAAAAATTCACGACCAATCCAATACAACATGCATTACAAATGAAAACAAAGCAACCCAAACTTGCGTCTATTACCTTTGTCCTTTATATCGTACCAATCAAAAAGTCATGATGAAGAGGAAAATGGTTTAGAAAAGTATAAATGTTGCATTTATTTGTTATAATCAAGGCTGTGTTTTCGTACGCCATCGGTTTATCCGGCCTGGTTATACTATTTTTCAACCGAACGTTTCCCCAATCAGCAGCAATACTCAGTCAATTCAATAGTGATTTTAGAAACAGAACCTACCCCTTCCTTAAAGGAAGCGGGTTTAAGGCTAAAGGCGATGCGTCGTAACTGAAATTGTAAGTTGCAAATTTTTATTTCAAAATTCGGATACATATATATTTCGTCGTTGCATGAATTTTTAATATCATACAGTTACTTTATGATCCTATTACATGTTATATATAAAAAAAAAACAATTACTTATCCCTCTGGGAGGCTTTATTAGGGATGAAATTAAGCGCATATACAGACATATATTTTATATGCATTCACTTATAAACGATTATCTCGCAACTTTTACCTTGTGTGATTATTTTACATTTATTTTTATTGATCCTTAGCAACATCGACCGGTAATAACTATTATTAGAAATAGAGAAAAAAAAGCGGGATGGTCAAATAAAGAAAATTGAAAATAATGTATATTGGGTTAGTGGGATCGTCTAAAGTGACAGCTTAACTTCTTTTAATAATAAATATATATACATATATATATATATATTAAACCAGGTCAAGACATGTCTTTTGCGATTTCGATATCTTAAAATTAGTTGGTGGAGAAAAGGAGGGAAACACTGGTTTACACTTGCAGAACCAATGATTTTATCTTGCTTTTAAAACAAGAGAAAATAAAATACAGACGAAATTATAGCTTTGGTATTAAAGATAATACTGTTAAGTACGGTAGTGATATACATAAATCAAAGAAGTCTGAGATTAAATATAGTTTATGCATCTCGCTTTCGTATATATTTGTTTATCTGGGCGAAGCGACCTCCAATTTCAGAATTATCACCGTAAGAAAACACTTTTATATTATGCTGTTTTTACTTATGATATGTATAGACAGTTGCAATAATGTATGGTACGGATGAACTAAAATACTAATTTTATTATACGTAACAAGTGGCACTTTTGTTTGACCAAAACAAAAAAAGTTTAAACTTTACGTTGCCTGTTTTAAAACAAATAAACTTTGTGTTTCATATTCCGCTGCCACTTAATGTTGATACAACTCGGGAAAATTATGTTTAAGTGTAGATTTTGGGGAAAGATATTATTATAAAACACGAAGTCAAATAATAAAAATAGTAGTTTTAAGTGAGCTCCAGATTATATAGTTGTCAACTTAGTTATGTAGTTTATTTATTAGTTTATTTGAAATGGTATTAAGCGTCTTATCTCCACTAAGGGATTATCAAACGATATTAGTTAAAACAAGGGGATAATCAAATAGAAAGAGGGTAATACAATAAAATCGTATAAAGTAAAGTTTATTTAAAGTAATAGTTTTAGACTGTTTGAATGGTATATCAGCAATGAATCTTTGGAAAGGTAACTAGGAAATGTAATTTAATACAGATGGTAGCTATACAGTGAAAGATAAGAAAGAGATATAGAAAAGACAAAAAAATGAACACTAAGATATTTTAAGCCTACGGTAGTTAAGCTTATTCAAAAGAAAAAGATGGTATTTATATTTTTATCAGAAGTGTGTCACTTGAGACATTATTTGATGCAACAATGTAACATACTCGGAACGTATATATTTACCCCTTTTTCTTCGTTTTATTCCTTTTCTTTTTCTTTAGTTAACAAATATATTAGTATGGACGAGATATATGATTTTCTCCAACATACACACTTCGTTGTTTTTTGTAAGTGATCCTCTTACTGCAAAATAATTCCATCTTTTGCTTTTTTTTTAAAAAGAGAAGCATTATCGTTATATAGATCTTGGAGTGAATACGACTAATGTAACTTATTGTTCCAATTCAAAAAAAGATGTCCGATACATACTTCCAAATATGAGGTAAGTATAGAGTACTAAAAAATATACGATGAATTTGAACAATTTGTAAAAATGTAGAAAATACAGTTATATAACTTATGATAAAAATAAATCGAATGTTCTAAGTTGGGGAGACCAAAGTGTTGACAAGCAAGATACGGCACAAATCGATGTGTCCAGAGACAAATTATACCAACTCTTTAAGAAGGGAAAAGATAGCTGGGATCAAGATGACTTATTCACGTTAACAGCTGTATCAGACTTTATTCGCTTATCTGTAGAAGAACTAATTAAAGATTCCAAAGGAGAAATTAAAGATAGTGATGCACTCCATTACGTATTACTTGTACCATCGGAATGGGAAGAAGAAATAAGAGAAGTTCTGATTCGACCTATTTTTGTTCAAGCCAATTTAATATCAAAAGATGATCACCAAGAAAGGCTTTTATTTTGCTCCGAAATAGAATCTGCATATTACTACTTAAGCGATCCTAAAAATAATTGTTTTACTGAAATGACACATAATACGATTTTGGGTAGAATTGTTACTGTGGAGGAGAATCAAGTGTCGATCAAACTGGATTTAATCTTAACTGGAAATCCTCTATTTGATTTTTCTGGTTCCGTAACGCGTCCGAAAATCATGAATTCAAATGCAATGTCTCTTACTTCCGACGATGTTAAAAATGGTATTAGAGAGTTTATAAAGATCAAATTCTCTTTCGATGCTCAAGAAAGTACTATCCTAAATATTATGAAAGCATTGGGTAATGATACTTTTACTGATATGGCAAGTAATGTAACATGGGATTAATCAGGCAATATCAACTAACAGGTTATTATAATAGAAAGATAAAGATGAAGCTTCTTATTTAATGAAACCTTTTATTACTGACGAAAATATATCTGAGTTAGATAAACACCAAGAAGAACGTATAAAATCCATTCGACCTTTTGATATATGTGCTGAAATCAGTAAACATTTGCCTGATAACTTGAAACAACTACTTCCAAACAACCTTGTAAAGAAGTACTTTATTTTAAAATTTAATGATAAATATACTTCTAAAATTAAATTAGACGACGGTCTATTACAGTGGTCAAGATTTATGTTTGAGTATAATCGAAAATCTTTCGACTTCAGCTATATCGAACCTGAAAACACTCCGAGCAAATCTATTGGCTATCAAAATATCATGCGTGGGACTTTTCGATATTCGATTAACGCAATTCAGAATTCTAACATATACAGTAAACCGCGTATACTATCAACAGAACATTCGGCGATCTCGTCTTCAATATTCCTAAACTCGAAACCTGATGCCATTATGAATATAGGTACATCATCATTATATGCTTTATTATTTCAGCAGTAATACTTTTTACAATTAGATATTTTGCTCGACTCTACAGTGTTATCGTTCTCACTTTTAGATGAAAATGGTCTAGTAAAAGAAATCTGGAACCATGACTACTTTGCACCTAACATCGGGTAAGATATGAATAAAACATTATGTAGATATATATACTAATACAGTTTTAGTTTGTGCTCTCTGGGATCGTTCTTTACTTTTTCAGAAGTAGTAACATTAAATGTCAAAAAATTGTAAGTCTACTCATAAGTATGATATATTCGCTACGAATAAAAAATTAATGGCTTATTTAGATTTATCACGTTTGTTGAAGAATACTTAACAGATGAATCAAGTATTTCTTCTGCTGTATTAAATAAGGACATGCTAATTGAAATAGAAAATATACTAAACATGGAGAGCCATAATAAAGATAGAACGGTATCAACACAACAGCAAGTTTACATCAAAGCATTTGTATTGATTTATATGACTTATATAAATGTAATTATATCAAGAAAGATGCCGAAAATCGCAGGAGGTAACAAAAATATAAAAACTGGATATGCTATTACTGTTGAAAAAATGTTACTTGAGAAGTTACTTGTCACTAAGGATGATATAAGAGGTATGATATATGCAAGCAAACTGGTACAAGAAGACGACAGCTATAAAAAACTCAGAATTACTACACAAGGAGAAGGTCTTTTACCTGTAATTCAACAGTCATTCAAACTACTATTTCCACTCAGGTCTTTCTTTGTAGTAGCTCAATTGCACGAAGACTATGTACAGCTAACGCTAAATAAAGTAGTAACTGAATCTGGTTCGGATCACGAAGATCAGGAAACAGTTATTATCCAAGAGGAAATAATCCATATTCCCAATATGTATGACGCATTGTGCTTCAACATGTGGAGCAATATTACAGAAGATAGCAGCCTAATCCAACTATGTGACACACATAAAGGATATAACGACAACGAATTACTAGGCATATTCTCTCTAGAAAATCAAGCAGGATTTACGAATAACCTGAAAGAGTACATATCTAAAGAGGTAAGTAATCTAAAATAGTGTCAGTGATTATCATTCCGTTTATATAAAATTTTAATTTATACTTTTCATAGATTCTTAACAAGAATTTGACCACACAAAAAGCAGACAAAACCACTGTATATCTAAGCAATTCATGTAACTGCAGGGTTTGTTTAACTGTATATGATATTACAGAGGTTTCTTTCCGACCAGTTCTACAAGATATCATCTCTCTTGTATTTACTTCCTTGATAAATAAGCAACCCTTCGGAAACTATAGAAATATTCAATATGTTTTTCACCTGATACGTTTCAATTATAATCCACAGTTCCAACATGTACTTATGAAGATACTAGATGAAGAAACCGACTATTTTTTATACGAACAAAGGATTGACTTGGCTTACTATACGATACCAAAATTACCAAATCAGCTGTTGCAGCCTATTCTTCAGGAAAAACCATGTTCATATAAAGGGTTTCAAGTAGGTGTTTTACGTCAAGTTTATAGTGAAAACTTCGGTTTCGGTTTTAAGGACTCTTCGTATAGTCCTCCTATTGTACTTAAAAGCAACCGAGAGGATACTAACACCATTTTAATCGATGACGAAAAAGTATTTCCGTTGTTCAAGAAGGGGGACAAAATGAATGAAAGTCGATTAAATCGAGTATTTTATTTGAATACGAATCAAGAAAAGGTCCGCTTTTTGTTTTCCCTACGTAAGTAATAATATAAAGAGTACTGCTTTCTTAACTTACATAAACTTTAATAGGTTTCTTTAAACTTAAGCCAGTTGCTAGTTTAAGGTTCGATGAACCTGTTAGCTTAGAGCATACAACTGAAAAATTCGGAGAGAGTTTATATCTTGATATTATAAAGAAGCTGAGGAAGAATCAAGATATACCTTATATGATCTCTATAGTTTATCACGGTTATTCTTCCTCCCTTTATTTCGAAATTAAAGCGGTTGGAGACGAGACTAAAACAGCATTTACAACAGTACTGGCGGAACCCATAATATTATGTCGATTTTAAAAAAAATTACCATTGTGTTCATGATGTACCCACTATATTTTACACTTTAATAAAAGAAATCACAGCTTATAAATTCATATAGAAGTTGCAATTAAGAACTTTGTATTCGTATATAAAGCATTATACAGAGTAACAATATAAAAATGATGTTTCATGCAGTTGGCAATTCCACAAATCTGAGATCGAATATAACGAAAGCATTTATAAAATGACATTTATTTCTTTTTCTCCCTCAAGCCATAGTGCTTTCTACGTCCCATTTTCTTCTTAATAAAGGTACGTATACTATTATTTATATCTGCATTTATAGAGTATTATATCTGTGTGTGTAGTTGTTTTACACACCATTTTTATATTTCTTGACTGGTCTTTGAGAGGTATGTATTATATCGCTTATGCTAGTTTTCAGTATGAGTTTGTTTTATTTACCACTGTTTGAAATAAGAGTAAAAATGGGAAGGGAAGAAGTTATATCCTCTTGAGTAGGTCTTATAACTATGTTATTTACTTGAAGTGTTCCTTGGGTTTAGACTCTTCAAAGTCACTTTGAGTTCGGATTCCTAGCCAAATAAACTATACATTTAATGTCCCGTCGATGTTTAATACAACACAAATGAAACTGGTTTATCGAGTCCCGAAATAATATACCTAAAAGAGAGAGATATTTACCTCAAATAACCAGATAAAATTGGATGGTGAATGAGGGCTTGTCCATCCCATTTTTGTCGAGCGAAGGATTTATAGTCTGCTCTTGCTCTAACCAAAGTTCGAAGGCGGGTCCTTCTGGGATGCGTCACACGGATCAAAGGCGAACACTTTTTGTCTCATTCTAATCCGGACGTATCTTATCACCAATCTTCCAAGCAATAGGTATGCTCCACCTATCAGACCAAAACGGGACACATTAAAAACACGGAATATCAACGATCCTAACAATTACTGCTGTTCTTGTTATGATACATTCAAGTCCAAGAACTGCTTCGATACACACTTGATCAGAGTGCATAATGTGTCACGTTCCACATTATCAGAAATACCATGCACACCACGCAAATTAAATCCTTGTTCTAATTTAACACCAGACATAATATTTGTATTGCTTGCTTTCGAGTAGAGAGATACATTTAACTCATCTGCCATTCCGGCCATCTTGAAAAAATGGTGGAACTTTATTGAGAAACGGATAGTAAGAATTCCGTACAGCACAAGAAGTACGGTGATGGCTGCCAAAAGGTATTCCTATCAAAGGGTGTTTACGTCAAATGCATACAGATAAATTCATGGTAACTATCTGAAAAAATACTAAACAGGAAACATTAACTATTCACTATGGAACTATACAATTCAATGATTCAAAGGTATATTTACCTTTTGCTCTTTGATTATAATGTAGACTCCTGGTTTGTATTGTACCAGTACAAAAAAAAATTGTACCGCTTTAACAGTTTCTGATAAATGATTATATATGCATAACGGGGTGAAGCAGCAAGTACAAAATTAAAAGCCATAACCGCCTCTTCGATTTTGATATGTAATTGTATTGCTTCGTAAATGCCATGCTTTTTTTTTGGATCAGCCAAAGAGACACTTTCTCTTTTTTTTCAGTACCAGTTTCGGTGTTTTAACGCAATTTTTTTTTTTTTTTTTAACTGTAAAAAGTTTTTTTTTTCTTAAAACATATACCTTTTTACATATACACATATATTATTTTAAAAAAAAAAGTAAAGTGTCATGACAGATTCCACTCAAGATCAAAGTGAGATAATACCAACTACACAAGAAGAATCGGTGCCCGAGAAGGAATCAACACCAGATCGTAGTACGATAACCGAGTCCAGCATAGATCCAGAGATTGAGTTTGAACAACCTACAGCGCCAGCACCAGCGCCAAAGCTAACACCTGAAGAAATAAAGCAAGCAAAACTATGTCATTTGTGTAAAAAGAACGATTGGAAATATACGTGTCCGCGTTGTCTTGTACATTCGTGTTGTATGACATGTGTCAAACAGCATAAATTGGATACAGAGTGTTCTGGTATTAGAGATAAAACTTCATATGTCCCTTTACGCGAATATAACGAGAGTAATATGATGAGTGGTAAGAGGGTTTGTTTTCTGTAAGAATTGTGTGCGTGTAATTAATATATATTTTTTTAAGATTATACGTATTTGGAAGATATGTCGAGACAATCAGATAATTTAACTAGAAGTAGATTAAATACAACAAAGGATTTACAAGGTAGAGCTGCAGAGAATAGAACGAAAATGTTTATTAAAGGAGCAAATCAATTGGGCATACATTTTTCTTCGTTACCTGCTGGTATGAGTAGACACAAGTTAAATCAAAGCAATTACAGTAAAAAGTAAGGCATTTTTTTTTTGTAGTAGTAGTAGTAGTACTAAAAGAAAATCAATTTAGCTTAAAGCAGATATTTTGGACAATAGAGGTCAATTTTTGTCGATTTGGTAAGAAAGAGAGATACTTGGAGCACTCGTAAGTATTTTTTCGTTTTATTTTTTGGAGGCTGAATACTAAATTATTCTTTTTTTTTTTTTAAAAAAAAAAAAAGATTTCCAAGCGGTAAACCTTTTCATGCATTTTTTGAAAACTTGTTATTTTCAGAAACGCCATTTGGAAAAGGATCTTATGGTATTATACGTCATCAAATCAAGGATTTTATAGAAGCAGGTCTTGGTCAGTTTAATGTGGCCTTAAAGAAGGAAAAGGCACCACGCGGACATTTTGTGGATATGACAAGTGTATTGGATTCCACTTTTAAACAAGTGTTAAAAGGAGAGAATATCATTGAATATCCCATCTTTTATATTTGGTTAAAAAGCGATGATATGCCAAAGGAGATTGTTGTATTAGAAGAAAAGAAATTGTTGATTGCTGAGATTACGAGTGATGATACCATATTAGATACAAGTGCAATAATAGAAGAGACAGCAGCAGAAGAGACAGCAGCAGAAGAGATAGCAGAAGAGGCAGCAGGAGAAGAGGTAGAAGAGACAAGTGCTAGTTTAGATGATGTAGTAGACCAAATAGAAGAGCTTAAAGATACAAGTTCAATGGATGACGAATAAATTTATTTTTAATTATAAACCGTTTTTATATTATAAACTCAATAAATTTACTTGCCTCCCGCACCTGCCAATCGGCCCAAAATAGCCTTTTGAATTTTTTTTTCTGTTTTAAAAAAAAAAAAATTGGAATATATTTTTTTTTCCATCTCTTTCATCTTACTTTTTTTTTTAAGAAAAACCAACCCCATCATGATCATTAACGAATACCGTGTTATTAACAACTGTACAGAAGCAGAATATCAAGTTGGTAAGATAAAAAAAAAAACTCCTTTTTGTATAACCTTTTTTTTTTGACATTTTTTTTTTTACAGCACAATTATATGCTACAGCTCAAGCATCCAAGCAACAAACGGGTGGCGGTGAAGGTGTTGAAGTATTAAAGAATGAGCCTTATGAAAAGCCCAATGAAAAGGGTCAATATACTCAAAAGATTTATCGATTATCTTCTAAAGTTCCTGCTTGGGTTCGTGCTGTTGCTCCTGCTGGAGCTCTTGATCTTTATGAAGAGGTAAGCTTTTATTTATGTTTGTTTTTTTTTTAGAAGCTTAGCACTAAAAATAAATTCGTTTGTTTTTATTTTTATTTTATTTTTTTTAAAAAAAAAGGCTTGGAACGCTTATCCTTATTGTAAAACTGGTAAGTACAATTTTGTTTATTTTTATATAAAAAAAAGGGAGAGCACTATCTCTTTCTTTTTTTTTGGGGGTGGGGGGTAATAAGGGGAAAGAGGCGAAAGGGAGGGTAGAAGGAAGAAGAAAAAAAAAAGCTCCTATTTGGCTTTATTATTGTTATTGTCGTTATTACATCGGTTTTAATGCGGAAATTGAAAAAAAGGAAGAAGAGTTGCCAAGTAATATATTATATATATATAAATAACTAACACTTGTCAAAAAAATATATATAGTCTTAAAGAATGGTTATATGAAGGACGCATTTTCTATTGTTTACGAAACACTTCATGTAAATGGTTCTCGCGGTGAATTAGAAAACGCACTCAATATCTCTAAAGATGATCTTAAAAAGAGAAATGTGATTATTATCGATATTGCCCACGATAAGGTTGATGCTAAAGACTACAAAGCAGATGAAGACCCAAAGACCTATAAATCTGAAAAGACTGGACGCGGACCATTAACCGATCCTAATTGGCAAAAGACTTGTGAACCAGTCATGACTTGTTATAAATTGGTTTATATTGAGTTCAAGTGGTTTGGTATTCAAAGTAAAACCGAATCCTTTATCGCAAAGACCATTCATAATTTATTTACCACGTTCCACAGGTAATTTGTTTTGATTGACATGTTACACACACACAAAATTAATAACCACGTTTTTCTTTATTAGACAACTTTTCTGTTGGACTGATAGATGGTATGGATTGACTATTGAAGATATTAGATCTATTGAAGAACAAACAAAGAAGGATTTAGATGCAAAGAGAGATCAAGAAAAGAATTAGACTTTTTAAAATAAACCATTTTTCATATATACATATATCTTTTTAATCTGATGATGATGGCATGGTGCCTTTAACAACATAAAAATTGCCACTCTTTTCTTTAGCGTATTTTAATAAATCTCTTCCGCGAACTTCATCTGTATTGCTTTCAACTAACTCATCACTACGAAGAACTTGCCCTATATCTTGTTTCCATATATGTGTCAATGGTTTCTCTCCTTTAAAGTCAACCGTCTTTATATGCTCTGTAAACTGTGTTAATTGATCTATTTCGGATTTTAATTTACTTGCTTGTTCTTGGTTGGTAACCCCGAGACGAGATAAACTTAACAAGTGCTGGAATTGTTTATCTGAAATGGGTTCTCCCATGGGTTCTAATAGAGATTGAACTGACCATGTTGGTTTTAAAGGTATACATTGTGCATCTACTTGAACTTTTTTTTATCGTAAGTTTTTATTGCCTTTTCTCTCAAGTATATATAGTTTACCTTTGGTTGTTAAGGAGCGTTTTGTAAAGTGAGTTATAAACATGATTCCCGTTTTTTTATAGTTTTGCAGGGAAAAAAAAAGAGAGGGGTAGACTTGGAATATATCTAAATATCCGACAAATTGAAAGTCACTAAATTAGGAATTCAGCCCTATAAACCAATGGCGAGAGAGGAAATAACATCCCGAGACTTGGCTGATTTACTATGCTTGACAGAGGCACATTAAGCTACCCTTTGTCAGTCTTTTGGTTCTTTTGCGGGTGTTCTGACTGCTCGAAGCGAGAGACGTTTGTTGTCTTGGAAAGCAATATGTGTTTTCTTCAAGATTTGGTATCGGTTATATAGTTTCAAGTGAGGCTAGTACCTGTCAAAGTTAAACACCCGTTATGCATAGAAAGTAGTCCTGATAGTGGAATTACCTTTAAAGTTAACTAATTTTTTACAACAGAAGGCGTCACTTACGATATATACATTATTGAAGAGGAAATTGAAGAAGTGTACTTGTGTCGACTTGATGTGGAACCATATTTCTTGTAAACATATATAGCTTTTAAAGAGATTTAAAAGAGATATTTTAATTTACTATTGTTTCAGCAAATTTACCTGTTCTTGAAATGATTGCATCTGTACCGGAAGTAGCTGAGGTCAAGGCCGTTGAAGAAGTTCTTGCTCCCTCTTCTGTAACTGATAGTTTGCTTGCAAATCGCAAATTTTAAAACTTTTATGAATGAATCCAACAATGCTTTTCTAGAAAATCCTCATCAATTGACAGCTACTCAAATGCTATCCCTTCAAATATAAACAGTACAATCAGTAACATCGACAATTAGTTTTTCAAGTCATGCGTTACGACTTCTAACCCAACTAAAGTCATGACGCTTAAAAAAAAAATCGACATCATGAACTAAAGTGATGTGCGTTAAGTTTCCGCCTTCTTTTTTTTCCCCCAATGTTTACCCTTTAAATAGTAACTTTAGACAATATCTAATAAATCAGTCCTTTTATTCTCTTTTGGTTTTTCGATTGTGTAGCTCTAGTCTTGAGTTACCGTAGTATATTGAAATAATTTTCATTCAGAGCGAGATACTCGACATTGATATTACCTATCTTTTCTGTTCTTTATTACTTTATTATAAATCTCCATTTATTATTACAGATCTACATCCCTAGTTACTATCTAACCCCGCTCTACTTTCTCAATTGATCCCAGCCCAACGCTACACCATCCTATTTTTACGCGAGGCTATTGATTATAGTTATCTCTCTCTCTTATTTATATAATTCCGTTTCTTTTAAATAACATTGTCGACAGTACTCTTGGATTAAAATAATGTTTTGATTATGGTACTTTCATATAAATATAGATACAAAGCATCTACATCCAGGAGAAAGATATTGAGCAATATATATTATAACAAGATATTCATTGAGACAAATAATTTACATATCTTGATCACCTACAATCCATAATCTAACGAACTATCAAGGATCAACTGAGATCCTATCTACGTCATGCTTTCTTTTTTCTTCAAAAAAAAAGACAAACCTTTCGCAGAGTGTTAAATGTCTCAAAATTAGCGAACTACGGGGGGAAAAAAAGGCGATCGTATCATAAGGTTTGTACGGAATTACTAACTTATAAAACTATTTTTTATTTACTAATTAAACTGTTCTGACAAAAGAAAATAACGAAGTAGGAATAAAAACAGACTCTCCCAAAAAGAGCAACAGATATAAAGAACCAATAAAATAAATAAAAGAACGACCGCCCCAATTGGTTTGAAGACTAATTAAGTAGTAGTAGTAGTAATAGGTGTTGGAAGCCCCCACATAGCTCTGATAGGTGGAACAGGTCTAGTAGTAGCATAACTACGCTGAGTAAAGGCTCCAAGAGCCTGTCGATGTTCTTACTGTTATCGTTACAGATTTCAGCCAGCTCCAAAGCAGAAAAACGAAGAGAAGATAAACCCACCATTAATTCATCCATTTCCTGTGCAAACTTTCGGGAACTGGCATCACAAATTTTGTAAGTTGTGAGGCCACGAGATCATTTGTTAAGGTCGTTGTAAAAGCAAAGAATTGCCAGTAGGTGTGCCCAGTAAGGGTTCCTAGAGATTATAAATTGGTTCGATATATTTAGTATAATAGGTATTTAAAACATATATCTGTATAGTCGCAAAAGAACTTACCAAATAATCAGACTCACGTGTTTTTTTTAGCCCATTCTTTGCACGCATTGCAGTTAAAACGTCTGTATTAGCATGCAAATTATAAATATTAATTTTTTCGCTTCGTTGCTTAAAATATCACATTAAAAAAAATATATTATTTATTCCTTTTTTTCCTCTTTTGTTTTTTTTTTTTTTTTTGGGTCAATGGGAAACACTAATTCAACGGAAGGAAATAGTTTAGTTGCTTCATATCAACAAAGAAGTAGAAATAGTAGTTCAACCTCTATTCAACCTACAGTATCAAGTTCAAATAAAACAAGTCAACCATTTCAATTATCCATTACTGAACCTACTACTGAACCAGACATGGCTGAACAGAATACAACGGACAACGTAATCGAAAAACAAGATGAAGTATCATCGCCACCCCCTCCAACAAAAGCAGTGCCTGTTTCAACCGGTAAATCTGGTTGGGTTTCAAGTACAGGCGCGGCTAGTCCTTGGTATGGATCACTTGGTAGCTCAGCTTCTTCTCACCACCGTGCTTCAATAAGTGGTCCTTATTACCGTACACGCGGCATGAGTGTCACACGTGATAACGAAAATGATGAAGATTTGTCACATATCATTGGAAATACGCCTACGAATGCTTCTAGTATGAATCCACCTACAACTTCACAACCACCTATATTTGCAGCACAGAACCAAGGTATTTCAGTTTATGATTACATAATAAAAAAACCGAAACTAAAAACTTGTTTTTTTTTTGTATAGGTGTACCCACCATCATTACTTGGACACAAGGAGGCAATAATGTTTATGTAACTGGTACATTTAATGGATGGAAACAAAAGATTAAATTAGTGAAAAGGTAAACATTTTTTTTGGAGGGAGGGGGCGAAATGGGGAATTCTTACTGAAAAAAAATAAAAAATAGTATGCATGATTTTAGCGCAGTATTGGATCTACCACCTGGAACCCATCGACTTAAATTTATAGTTGATGATGAATGGAAATGTTCAAACGATATGGAAACAGCTACAGATCCCGATGGTAACCTAGTGAATTATTTACAAGTGACGGATGAATCAGACGAAGAAAGTGAAGCAGATGAGTTTGATTCAGATAGTAAAAAATATTCAAATATCATCCCACCTGAACTATTACAACTGTCTGCTAATATGGAAGAAGATAAGAAATCAGAATGGGAGAAAAAGCAACCACAGCCTCCTACTTTACCTCCTCACCTTGAAAAAGTTTTGTTGAATTCAAATACTGTCAGTGAAGAAGATAATTCCGTATTGGTAGAGCCAAATCATGTTACCTTGAATCATTTGTATGCTTGTTCTATTAAAGATAATGTCATGGCTCTAGCTACTACTTCAAGATATCGTAAAAAGGTAAAAAAAAAAAAAAATTCTTTACTGTTTTGTTATTGTATTTTAATTTTTTTTTTTTTTTTTTGGTCTATATAGTACGTTACTACGATGTATTATCGTCCCGTATTTCCAAAGACTTAGGAAGTTATTCTTTTCAAATCAAAATTCGGCTTGTATTAAGAAAGAAAAAATAAATAAAGTATATATGTATAGAATAGTCTCCACCTTGGTTTTTTTTTATATGTATCATATATTTGTTTATGAGGAGTGCAGTGAGAGGTTTGACGTGTTTTATGTAGACTTTTGGCATGTGAAAAAGTTTACTCATGGGATCAGATTAGGTGATGGTACAAATAACAGGTAAAAAAACAAGTATATATTATGAGGATTAAATAAGGCTAATTCTTGGTACACCATCAATGTGAGAATATAAATATATGATGATGGTTAAATAAACCCTGTTTTATCATAGTTAAATAAATCCCTTTTTATCATGATTAAATTAACCTATTTATTCTTTTCCTTTCTTTTGTTTTCATTTTTAATAAAAAGGCCACTACATGGTAAATGCAAAAATAAACTATTAGCTTATCAATGATATTTACTTATAATATCGTTTTTAGGAACTCTATGTCAACAATAATATACAAAAAAAAAATCCTGAGCTACCCTATGTACACCCCTGTGGTCCCTAAGAATTAACTCGGTGGTCCCTAAGAAAAACGAATCACAATAGTGTGGCCACTATTACAAAAGAGTATAAATAAGAAACTATAGTTAGCAATATCTTTTACCGGGATTGATTTTTACAATTAACGTTATTAGACTTTTAATCTTATTTATCTGTTTTTATTAGTATTTCTCCACACGCGTGAAGTATTTAGGCAAGAAACTGTAAAAAAAAAAAATGAAAGAAGCATGTTCGACCGAAGTTTCAAGCATCCTATAAAAAAAGGTCGAAAGAAATTAAATGAAGAAGGTTACGAAAGCAGTAGTGAAAGTGAAGAAGATGACGTAAAAGTAAAGCAAGAAGATGATGTAGAGCCCGTATCAAACATCAAATTTTACATTATGCATCAACATGCTGCTAAACGTTGAAGAGAAATAAGGGTCAAGGACTTTTAATTGTGGAAATGCCGAAAGATTTAGTAGTGACGACAATAAAAGTGACTATACGAATATAACAAGAAAAAAAAACAAACACCTCTTTGCCTTAAAGTTTTAAATCAATGCCGGGTAGGAGGGATGTCCGAACTGATGATGAGCGTTCGAGCTAAAAGAGACTCGCATCATGTACAGTTTATACAGGCGAATTAAACAGCTTGAGCCTACTACAGGGTCGATAGGTATTTTTTTTTTTTTTGAAAATGTTTTCGGTTTACTAACCTTGAAAAGTTGTATGAGTCTGAGATTCGTGATCAATGATTAAAAATAGTTATGTCAGTCTTTCCATCACGAAAGCAATACACTAATATGAAATCATACATTCCTTCATTGGTTTCTTCTCTTGATACGGGTAATATGAATCATATGTTTATTTTTGAAAAAAATATGTAGGTATCAAAGTCATTAATTTAAGATGCACTTTATGACAAAAGCAATTATATTTCTAAACTAATATCTTCCTAACCACCCTCCTAATAATGCTTTGTGCCCTATTTACATATAAACCCATCTAACGATAGAACACAACAGGATGGGAATTAGATTATTCAAAGTCCTGCTGGGCGCGAATCATCAAGCATACTTATGTATTTAAATATAGCGCATAAAAAGGTAACGAGACATCAATGTATATATTACAATAGCTAACACTTTTTTTTTTAATCATCTTAGGCAATAAACGGATTATGCATTTAATCCAAGAAAGATATACTTGACGGCTGGTTTTCTTGTGTTGCGAGAACTTTGGTTATACTGAGGCGCGTCGCACCTCCTGATTAACGAAGGTGATTCTTCGTGTGTCAAAAGTATAACGGCAGGACTCAATAGGATGGGAGTTAGGTTATCTATTCTCTGGTTTAGGTTGTCTATCCTCTCGTTTGGTATGAGTAGTCAAGTGTTTTTTTCTAGTTGGCTTGGGATGTCAATTATCTGGGCTGTCGACAAACCCCACGTTGGCTGATGGTGTATGGGTACAATAAAAAAGAAGATGCTATGTACTGGTACAGTTTCTTCGCTATAAATTGATTTGGATAATCCTATGCAAAAAGGATTCTAGGCCTGGTACAGACAAAATGTTATCCATTAGTCGCGACACTCTTTTACCAGTAGATCAGAAGTTGTTAGTTAAACCTAGTAAATAGAATTTATTGCAATGTCCCTTTGAAAATATAGTAGGGATGGGACACGTTGAATAAAGACCGAAACTCTGAAGTGAGTTGCCTTAAAAAAAAACTTTAGACTACAAGTGCTACAGTTTACTTATTTAACCTCAAGCCGTGTTTATTTAAGGTTGTTCTCAAGCGGCCCGTGCACAAAAATAAAAATAAAAAAGAGGTGCATGCATAATATTGCTTTTTCTAAAAACGCACTTGGGAAACATTTGATATAATAGGTTTTGAAAACTTCGTGTGAGATATCTCAGTTCTTCGCAGACGTAATACTGTCATTAACTTGGGCCTTAACTTAGCCTAAAGACTTGTCGCGGAATAAACTCTGCTAATTTCTCATTTTAAAATTACGTTATATCTCTGTACTTTGTAACAATTATATTCGAAGCCTTTCGATACAACCATATCTCTGCAGATAGCCAGTTTTAAAAAAGTTGGAGAGATATGGAGAACATACTCATAATGTAATGGGTTATTTATATTAAAAAAAACTGTATTTTATTTTGTCTTCGTTTTTTTTCTACAGAGTCCTATCGCCAACACCAGGTGTCGACAAACAAATCATCACAAATAGCATGATTCAAAAACAACGAAGAAGGTAAATGGGAAAAAGTTTAACGGGCTAAGTTAAACAGGCTCTAGCACCTGTTGAAGTTGAAGTTTCTGAAACAAGCAATAACCGCTTTAACCAACTTATCATCTGGGTGGAGAAAGATAAAGATAGTTTCGGAACTAAATCCATGTCTACGTCTTCCTAAAAAAAACGTCAATGCGCGTAATAGTTAAAATGGGCAGCAGTTTTCTTTTTTTTTTACTTGCGTGTAGGTATGGTTACATTTGTTTGAAGACACCTGGTACGTATTGCCAGAATGACATATAAGTAAGTAAAGAATCCGATATTAAGTACGATATAAACTGGAATCAATGAGTAGAAAGAACTGTTTAAAATAACATGAAAGAATCAAAATATATAAGACCAAATCACATGATTTATTTATGAAGAAGAAGAAGAGGTATTTGATTTTAATTGTCTTTTAGCTTCATAACGTTCACGAGCTTGATCTTGAAACCTTTGCTGATTTGCAATATCATGTACTTTAAAACCAAAGATACGAGGAACGTATCTTTCCAGGTTTTTACTAGGTAAATAATTAGGGTGTACTTGGAATAACATGTGAGGGAAGGATGTACCAAAGTAGGCTCCGTCCACTGCACCGTGACGAGATGATTTTGGGTTATAAATGTCTTCACAGCGTGGACAGTAGAGTTTCACTGTCTTTGTCATCGGAATATCCGATAATCCCACTGGAAGTAAAGATTGCATATTGCAGAGTACGCGGGGGCAACGTCCGAATTCTGCTCTTTTATATTTATCCAACTACGGGGGGAGAGATATTGGGTTATTCTATATGTTTCTTAAAAGTTGTTGTATTATTTCTATACCATCTTGACAAGTCCTCGACTCGTAATGACAAATCGTGCGTGAATCATACCAAAAAGATGACGTGCCGACTTTTCAATTTGCTCCCTAACTTTCTCATCTAAACCATCCTCATCTAGCAAATGGAGTTACTTACAGTTCTATCACTTTATATTATTTCATTTTACCCAGGTTGTCAGTAATCATATCTAAAGCTTCTAAATAGTAATGAGGTACTTCCGCACTTAAACCAGTCAAGTTAAATCTATCTAAAATATATTCCTCATCGACTTCACAGAAATATTCGTTTCCTTTGGTATCTAAAAACCAGTCAATCCAATATTTTGCATATTCACTATCTGATCCACTGCTCATTATGTAATGTATATATATGTTTAGTGGGAAGAGCCAAGAAAAAAACAAAAAGAAAACTAGCGGATGTCTAAAAAGACAATCCCCCCCTAACTCACGTGTCGCACAAATGTATATTTTATTTTTTCACATAAGAATTTGGCTATGGTACGATGATTTCAATTCTTTATGAGGTAATACAATGCAATTGCGAATAATTGTTTCGTCTAGTACAGATACTTCTTTACCAAGAATAGTGATACTTTGTACTTTAACACCGTTCTTCATCATCTCTTCGTTATGGTCATTTACAGCAGTACCTTCTACTCTAGCCCAAGCACCAATCTTACTATTCCAACCGATCACTGAATGAATAATACAACTCGCATGCTTTTTTTTTTTTTTTTTTTTTTTTTTTTTGGAGATATGTTAGTTGTTTTTTTAATTAAATATTGTATTTTATAAACTTACGCCGATTGTAACGTTGTCAAGTATAATTGAATCTTTTACACGTACACCTTTTCCAATAATAACACGAGGACCAATAGAAACATTAGGCCCAATCTTTGCAGTGGCGTCCACTTGAGCAGAAGGATGAATATAAACAGCTCCGATAATCTCTGGTCCATCTGGTTTATTTATTGCCAACCTACTTGAATTTTCACTTTGTTGTAACTGTAAATAAGCAGCGTTAGCAGATATTGCGGATCTAGAAGCTTTTTAGTTAAAAAAAAAAGGGTATTGCATAAATTAAAAAATAAATAAATTACCCGGCCGTTTTAATTTGCTTCCAAAATCCATCAGTAACATAAACATACAATTTCTTTGATTCAGATAAAGGACGTAACAAATCGCGTTCTAAGCTTAATTTACCGTCTGCACTCGCAAATGTAGAAAACGATTCTTGGATCATCAAAGCATCTTGTTCCTTTTTATTATCAATGGCGTTTTTAATTTCAGTAAAGACGGCGACATCGAATAAGTAAACACCGCATGAAATCAAGTCAGAAATGAAAGTTTCGGGTTTTTCAACGTAGTGAAGGACTTGGTTCGTTTCAGGGTCTTGGACTAAGCAACCGTATTTATTAGCCTGTTCACGTACGATCTAAAAATAACAATAATTAATAATAATAATAATAATGATAAATTTCAAAGGCTTACCTTCGTACTGAGCATAGTACATAATCCGCGATGTTTCATATGAGCAGCCAACATTTCATTTAAAGGAAAAGTACAGGCTACATCCACATGCATAACAAAAAATTGTTGGGGGTTTCCACGAATGATTTCGTCACGAAAGTGATAAATACCACCAGCTGTACCTAACGCCTGATACTCACGAAGGTACCTTATTAAAAAGTTGTCAGTAATTTTTTTTGTTTTTGTTTCAAAAATATAATTAAACCCACTTTATGTTGAGGTTAGGGAACTCGTTTGAAGCTTGTTCAATATACTGTTCAAATATAGCATCTTCAAAGAAACCAACAATCAAGACTTCTGTTAACCCTTTTACTTTTGAAAGTGCGGCCAAGTGATGAGAGACCAAAGGTGCACCAGCAACAGGAAATAAAGGTTTAGGTACGTTTAAAGATAAAGGTCTGAACCTTGTAGCTCTAGAAGGTCCACCGACTAAAATAATTGCTTTATACTGAGACATAGGGAGAAAAAGAGAAACAAAAAAGGGAAAAGAAGAAAAAACGGTCTTTTAAAAAAATAAATGCTTCTTTATCCTCCTCTAAAACCAATGTCAATTAGCTTTACGTAAGCCCATTCCTAACCAACCGTACAAAACGTTCGATTCAAGGCCACTGCATTCAACTTTTTGGTGTAGAAGGCCAAATTAGTCAAGTTAAACTTGTGGGATGATGGTTATATGTTTCTCGTGGATTATGCTCTCTTTGACTCTCAACATGTGGAAGAGATATGTATATTACTTGAACGATTGATGAATACGAAAAAAAAATGGCCTTATCCAACAGCAATCATCACACTGAAATGGTAAACAGCAAAGGAGAAAATGCTCAAATTGGCCAATTAAATCCACACAAATTGATGTTTACAAATTAGCAAAAAATATTTAAAAACACGCAAATTGGTGCCTTGAGAACTTTTTATTGTTTCTCTTTCTTTTACTTTTTCTTTTTCTTTTTCTTTTTATATTATATATTATGGCTTCAGGAAGAATTTCACAAGTATTGCCTTCCGTAAAGTGTTCAGACTGTGGAAGAGATGTACTGATTAGAAGGTTAGGTGATCATCTTTGTTCCAGTCAACCACCTGTGCCTTCACTTCCCATCATTCCCGCCATGAAAGGTAAATATATATATATATATATATATCTGTGTATATAAGTAGACGCTAAATACCCAAAAATTAGACAAGTACATGAATAATCAAAATAAAAATTACAAACCTATTTCACCATTACAAAGCCCAAACAGTGGATCAATCCATAACAACAATAAATACAATACATACAATACCCAAGCAGGATCTGTTACACCTCCATATTACAGTGGAATGGCTAAAGATCTACAACGCCCTATCGTTAAAGACAACTATCATGACGATCCATACGCTGACAACTTTTATAAAAGTTCTTCTTCTTCTACATTAGATTTACCGAGAAAGAACAGTAGCTCACCTGCTCCTACTAGTCCAGCATCATATCGGTAAATTAAAATTCGTTTATTAAAAAAAGTTTAAAAGTTAGATTAGAAACTTCCTTTTTGTAACCCAAATTATTTATTATAGTAATAATGACTCTAACCCGGATTTCAATACACGATTTGGTAAAATAAACAACAGCAAAAAAAAGAAAAAAAAAAAAAAAGAAAAAAAAAAGTGTTCGCGTCTAACTAAAATAGTGTTGTTATAGAAGGTACAAGAAAACAGTCGTTAGGCAACATATACAGTCAACAAAAGCCATCGAATAACAGTAGCAGCGGTGCACTTGATAACCTGATGGCGGATTTAATGAATTCTATGAACGATGATATCAATTTAATGTCTCCTACTACTACCACTCCTTCTGCTTCAGCAGCACTAAATTCAAGCAATTGTCATGTATGTCACGAAGAATTTGATTACAGAGATCAAGTTACTACTGTTGATAAAAAAGTAAGTTTTTTTTTTTTTTTTTAATTTATTTTAAATCAAAAACCCTTATTAATTTAAAAAAAAAAAGTGTTACCATAAGGCATGTTTTAGTTGCCGCTTGTGTAGCTCTCCATTTGATCAGCGTCGTACATATCATGAACATGAAGGTAAACTGTATTGTGAGAGAGATTTCCATGTGGTTAAAAATCGTATCATGTGTGGTTCCTGGTAAACATAAAAATAAACTACTGATGTTAATTTCCCGGTAAAATGAACTAACCCCCTTTATTTTTTTATTGCAGTGACAGAGCCATTGCTCCTGGTATAGCACCTATTAAAGCATTAGGCAAATTCTTTCATCCTGGACATATTAAATGCTATCATTGTCTTATTAGTATTGATGATCGTACGGGTTGGAAGGAGTATCAGGGTCGAGTTTATTGTAGGTCGGATTTTAAAGCATTGTTTTTACCAAAGTGTAAATCTTGTCATGGAACTATAGAGAAAAACGCGGTTTCTGCTATGGATGGTAAATTAAATGGAAAATGGCATTTAGAGTGCTTTGGCTGTCATGTAAGGGAACTTTTTTTTTTTTTTTACTCCTGTTTTAATAATACAAAAAAAAAGATTAATATTTATGCAAAATTTTTACTAGACTTGTCATCGACCTTTTCCAGATAACACATTTTATGTATTTGATGATTTACCGTATTGTAAAAGACATTATCACGAATTAAATAACTCGCTTTGTCGTGAATGTTGCGAGCCAATTGAAGGTAAAATTATATAAAGTAACCATGGTAACGATAATTAAACTTTTTTGTTATCGCAGGCCAATGTGCGCAAACGAATGAAAGCTGGAGATTTCATCCTGAATGCTTTGGATGTACAGTTTGTCGGGTCCCAATTACAGACACGTATTACATGTACGATAGACGAATTTATTGTGAAACACATATAAGACAATTACAACGCCAAAAAAACATTCGTGCCGAAAAAAGAAAAACTCAATTTGGGCAAATCTAATTTTTTTTGGTTACACGAGCATTTCTTTTATTTTACCCTTTATTGAAATTTTTACACACTAATGAATAATAACTTTTTAAATTACATATTTATAATTTACATATATATATATATTTATATATATAAAAAAAGATACACCCATACATATATAAAAAAAAAATTACACACGCTAAAAGGAGAAAGAAAAAAAAATACAATAAAAAGATATCATACTCGAGGTCTATTTTATTTGATTGGTTTATACACGGTTAAAAATTACCGTGCACGCAAACGTGTCTGGATTCTTTAACTAAATATCGCTTGTTTAAAAACTCGAGGGAGGGAAAACTCTCTCTCTCTCTCCGCGCGCTCATAAACAGAAATATTCCCATCGAGATCTTTTCACATGTTTACCAGTGTATAAAACCTAATGCATTGCAATCTGATAAAACACTTTTTTTATTTACGATTTTTAAGCACTGATCATTTTCTTATAAAAGAAAAAAAAGTCCGCCTTACCACGACTTTAGAACAAAGAAACTCCTTTTATGCAATAGCAAAAGAAGGTTCCAAACAATTGGGCGGGTACTCATCGAAACGCATCTCTAATAAAAAAAACTGGTCTTTCCCTCCCTTTTATTTTCGGTATAGCTTATTTCCCCCCTTATTTTAAGGTTGCTGACATTTTTTATATGTGTATATCTGCACAAACTAAATTAAAATGATTCAATAAACTAAAAAATCTATAGCTTGTATAACCATTCCTCTTTTATAAATTAACATCATGCTAATACAAATCATAATAAAGAAGCGCAGTACTTGTTCCTCCTTTCAATACAATTTTTATTTACTTTCCCTCCTTCTTTTTACTGTGCACACAAAAAGATCTTTTCTTTTATTTTTATTTTGCGAAATAAACTTTTTGGACAACTGGTTTTTTATTGTTGCACAACAACAGTAAAGTTTGTACACTCTAATCTGATATGTTAGTACAACATAATTGCCTCTCCTTTTACTAGTCTAACTGTAGACATTTCAATGAACAAGTAAAAGTATTGAAACTTAACAAAGACATAAGTATAATGCACCAAGCTGTTTTATTCGTAAACAGATTTTTAATTTCGAAACTATTACAATTTTATTTTTAAGAGGTATCAAATCATAAATAAAGTAACTTTGGGATACATAATAGGAGTTGGAAGAGGAAATAGCAAAATATTTAACCGAAATAAACCTCAGTAGGTTCCAATTGATTTTTAATCATTATTTTTTAGCAAGAATTCAGGAATTTTTTTAAAAAAGTTCAATAAAAGGTTAATCCATCTAGTCGTCAGCGTAGCTTCCAAAGGGGTGTTCGTTTTCAAAAACCTTTGTTTCGATATTATAAAATTTTTCACCCATAAAGACCCAGTCATATTGATCGACAAGTTCAGGATCATACTCGACTATATTGTTACTTGAAGTGGTATTTGAAAGGGATGGTGCAGGAGAAGCCGTCTACAAAATCCAGTTCCATTTGGCTTGAAGATGTAATTTTAAATTTTTTGCCAACATACGTTTTTGGTTTGTAAATATGTAAATTCAATGTTTGACCAGCCTTTTAAAGTTGACGCTAAATTATATGACCGTCTTCGATATATAAACGTGAAATAATCGTTGATTTTTCTCCAGTATTGCGGGGAGAAGAGTTTTGACAGAGCTTCATCACTTTGCTTTACAAGATCAATTATTGATGAAAGCTCAGTGCTACAATAGATTAGACTTATTAGAATTTTTATGTGTCCAAAGTCCCTGTATTAATGTAATACCTCATTCTTTTAAACTCCTGCAGTTCGATATTGGCTCCTTGTATGAAGGACTGATGAATGTCTTTAGCTTCGTTGAACAATGTCTGATGTACTTGATTGATATTTACACAGGATTCAATTGATAAATTAATAAATTTAGATCTTGAAATCCTGGCGGGTTTATAGGTATGGATTCAGAAGATACAGAAGAAGCATAACTATCACTTTTCTTAAGTTTTTTTGTTGCAGTTTCTGTTTGTGTTTCCGTTTGTGTATCCGTTCCTGTAGCTGCTGTAATAGTTCTCTCCGATCTTCCTTTTCTATTTTTCACACCTTGCATAATTACTGCTTCTCCTACTTTGTTGTCTTCATGCTGCGTATGTTTATCTAATTCCAACAATTCTTGTTTTTCATCGTATAATTTGAGAAACTTATGTTTTTGTTGGAAATAGTATTCTTTCAAAGCTGTAGTAAATTTTTGATCGCAAGATTTTGATGTTTAATAGATAATGTTTTAAATATTTTTATTACGTTTTTCCAAGCATTATCAGCGGTATGTCCATTGTCATAATAGTTAAGGTACTGGTCAATTACGAGATTCATATCACATTAATGTACAACTGCAAGGTTTTTCTACTTTCAGTACATTGAAAGTTTTTTCGTTTATCAAGTGATTTTCTGGTACACCATCATTTACACCACCCGGTGCCAATTTAGGGAAATCCCTGCATCGACACCATATCATAAGGAACCCCCTTTTGAAATATGTAAACATTTGATTATATAAAAGGTACTTGCTTGTATATGAATTCATTGTTAAAAAAAAAGGGATGATAAAAAGGGGTTTATTTAACTATGATAAAAATGATTTATTTAATCATTATACTATATTTACTTTCTCACGTACTCATACGTAATTAAAAAAAACTTGTTTTTTACCTGTTATTTGTTGGAGGTACACCATTAAATTACGTTATAAATTGGCACTGGTGGTTTACCAAGAATTAACCAAAAACAAAGCTGGTTTTTCAAAATATATAAACTATTGACACTGTTGCATTACATTATATTTTAATTGCGAAGTAGAGATAACAACACTTTGCATCAAGCGCGTCTATTGTCTATGGTTATTATCTGGGTTTCGCTGTATCTTGCAGCTCGTGTAATTCAGCATTAGTACCAGCTGTGACTTCCATGAAGGTGCGTCCGCCTTGATCAAAGTTATCAAGGATGGTGGTTACATTCATAGTCAGAAAGCGTTGTATCGAGTAGTACCATGTTCTAGGCGGCAGTGCCGTTAGCGGGTGACGCACTCTAAACTGGTACATGCAAGATGCGGCGGATATTATGAACAGTGTCGTTTTCGAGTTTTGGTTTCGTGATACTTAATCAATAAAGTCCGGTCTGACTCTCACTCGCTTTATAAGGTATTATTCTATATTTATGTTTGTGACAAATGTTAAGATCAATTAATTTATAGAGCCTTGTGATGTCTCATCTAGACCAAAGCAATGTTATATACTATCCTGCAAATAATTAGAATTAATTTTACCAAAGCGATAGAGTTTAGGAGCTCCGAGACATTCACGACTTTAGTACAAAGAAACTCCTTTTATGCGGTAACAAAAGAAGGTCTCAAACAACTGGGCGGGTACGCATCGAAACGCAATCTTAATATAAAACTATTATTTCTCTCTGTTCCTCTCCCTTTTATTTTCTGCACAGCTTATCCCCCCCCCCCTTATTTTAAGGTTGTTGACATTTTTTATATCTGCACAAACTAAACTATAGTTTGTATAACCATTCTTTTATAAATTAATATCATGCTAATACAAATCATACTAAAGAAGCTCGATACTTGCCCCCCCCCCCTTTCAATACAACTTTTTATTTTTCCTCCTTCTTTTTATTGTGCACACTAAAACATTTTTTTGGACAACTTGTTTTTATTGCTGTACAACAGCTAAAAAAACGTACTCAAGTTTGTACATTCTAATTTGGTATGTTAGCGCAAAATGATTACCCTCTTTGAGTCTCTTTGTCCACTTTTGTGTTATCCAAGCCGAAATACTTCCTTTTTCAACGATGTTGGCTTCTCCTGGGGAGAAAAGAGTTTTGACTGAGCTTCATCACTTTGATTTACAGGATCTACTATAGATGAAAGACCAGTTCCCTAATAGATATGGCCCGTCAGAGCTTTTATGCTCCAATATCTTTGTATTCATGCCGGCTACGCTCACAACAATTAGCCCTTTGGGGACTCTCCTGGAAGGCTACCATCAGAGCTTGTCTTTAGAGCGGGCCACATTTTTTTTTTTGAGATATAAAAAAAACCAAGCCTTTAAACCTTCGTCCATTACAGTATCATATAAAGATTACATTTTCTTTTTAAGTCAAGCAGGTATTGAAATATCAATTAGACACCGTGCTTAGCACGCTCTAAAAAAACGAGAGAAGAGCAAATGAAAAGTAAGTATAAAATGCGTTTTAAAAGATGAATAGATGATACTTGCTTTTACAGAAGCGTTATTAAAAGGAAAAAAAAAAAAGAATAAGTGATAGACAAGGTAGTTTTAAGTATGATAAAAAAGACGGGTTTTGAAATCGAGAGGCGGGAAATAAAGTACTAGTGAGGGGAGGTCATTTTTCATTTTGAGCAAAAAGATAGATTACTGTTTATACTGTTTTTGGGTTATAAAAAGATCTTCAAATACAGATCCAAAATAACGGTTTTTTTTTGGGGGTGTACAATAAATGAGTTAGAGTAGGAAGCATGAGGTGTGATAGTTATGATTGGCTTAATTTATAAACAAGTTTAAAAAACGTGTGATACAAAATCAAGTTGTTTAAAAAAAGAGTATGAAAAGATTTATTAGTATAATAATAATAGTTATAAAAAATAGAGAAAGCGTTTTACAATAAGATAAAAAATAAAAAAAGAGAGAAAGAGAGGTATATATATATATTAGTTGACACCAGGGTGGTCAAAAGCGAACCACCAAATCAAAATACCAGCAACAATCAAGATGATAATAAATATAATAAAACAACACCATTTTTTCTAATTTAAAAAAAGTTAGTATATATATATATAATTAAGATGTATTTATAAATATTTTACAGTTCGAGTAGCTTTTGAGCTAACAATAGCTCTTTCAACGTCATTAACACCCTGTTCTAAATCAATCTTTGTACTTTCTGCGTGAGTCTCTATTTGTGTTATTGTCTCTGCTTGATGTTCAATCATCATTTGCATATCAACAAATAACTGATGTAATTCCAAGATTGTCTTTTCAATCTTTTTAATATCGTCGTGACGAGATTGAACTTCTGATAGTACTTGTTTAGCCTGACCTGATCTATTAGACTGCATCAACTAATTTAATATAAAGTCAGTAACTATAACAACTAAATAAAATTAATACTTACTGATTGAGCAAATATTTGTGGTGGTTCATCCGAATCTAAAACTCGTTCAATTTCATCCTGTGTAGCATTTGGTTGAACAATTTTAATTTGTCTTTCAACTCGTTGTCTATATTTCTGTTGATAAGTTCTTTCGATATCCTGATATCTTTGAATTGTTTCAATGAATTTCTTTTTTAATGCAGAGTGTTGTGTTTTACGCATCGGTAAATCTCCCGCGCTAAGAGGCATACGAGCATTACTTAACTCGATGGCTAAATAATTAAATTAATACATGTATATATGAATATATAATCTCTTTTGCTTTTACCCTTAATCTTGGTTTTGCACTGGTTATTTAGTTTCGTTGTAGATTTGATTACCTTTTCTAATCTATAGGCATTTTCTTCGGACTGTTCATCATTAATATTACTAAGAGCAGAACCATGTAATTCTTCAATTAATGTAATATTGTTGACAATTCTTTTATTTAGTTCTTTTACTTCTTCTACTTCTTGAAAAAATTGATCCGTTGTCACAATTCCTTCTGTATTGTGTGTGCGTTGACTCATCTCATAAGCTTCTTTATTGTCTGCATGTCGATCACCACGTGAGTCGTGCTGGTATGTAGGTGAGGGTGGTACAGGGGGACGATAACCAGTATCGTGTCTACCTGTAGGCATTGGAGGAGGAGGCATATTGTCATAATCATCACTTTTTTTTTAAAGGAGTTAATATTTTATAAAAAAAAAAAAAAAAAAGAAAAAGAAAAAAAGGGGTACCTGAGTCGACTATAATAAGAATTAAGGTTAATACGAGATTATTCTATTTTAAAAAGTTATATACATACTCATAACGCTTCTCATTGTTATTGGTACCCTACATATTTTTATATATAAGCTTTGTAAGTTAAACGTAAATAAATAGCAGTAATATTTTCTTACACGAAGTTCAGCTAAGCGATCTCGGCTCATTGTGAATCTGGAAGCAGACATTTTTTTTTGCTAGTTAAAGGAAAGGAAAGAGATGAGGGTAAAGGAAAAAAAAAAGAAAAGAGATGAAGGGTAAAGAAGAAGAAGAAGAAAAAAAAAAGACAATACAGTTCCACTGCCAATTTAAGGATTTTACCCAAAAAATAATGCTGGGTCTAAAAAAGTTAAATTTGTCGAAATTTATTAATGACACGTTGGTATATTATATGAACAAAGTACGAGAATCTGAAAGGGGGATTTTATTTTATTTTTATCGTGAATAACTGTGCACTCAAATGTTAAACACTTTTATTTAGCGAAATGAAAACGAGATGTTACACACACACACACTCTGAAAATCAATAACTGATATTATTATGCTAATACCGAGTTTTCAGTTCCATTCAAACTATAGCAAAGGTTATCTGAATGATTTTCTATTTTCGGCAGGCTATAACAACATTGCCCTCTAGAAAAAAATAAATCGGCTTATTTCGATCGTTTTATATTGTTCATTGTACGTTAGAAATCATCGCGTATATGCTATTACAAGGGAAACCTACTTTTAGTTATACAATGTTAAAAAAGAAATACTGCAACAGCCTATATTATCTTTTTCAACAATTTGTGGATTTTGAGGCATTTCTTTGTCTAATTTTATCAAATGATTTTCCAAATAGTTTCGTTTCTATTTAATCATTTTTAAGTACAGGTCTACAACCTGTTTCGCGCAAGAAGTCCACACTTTCTGCTGGATGTGTTCCAAAGGCACACATTGAATATAACTCTTTACACTTGGCAAAATCCTTAAAACTGGCAGTGGAACGACTGTATAATTTATTGCACATATTTTTTTTTTTTTTGAAAAATGTTGCACAATGATAATTATAAAAATATTTTTTTAGGGTTTTTTTTAGGGTTTAGGTTCTTTTTAAACTGTTCGTGTTTTTTTTAAAGGTACATAAATTTATACTTGGAGTTCAGACTTCTTTTTCTTCTTTTCCTCAATCTTGTCAATATTCTCCTCAGGAACCTATTATATAAATAAAAAATATTAGCATAAACACACATTTTTCCTCTTGTATTTAAGTATTACATTGGTCCAGTTGCTTAAAATCATCTTGAGTAATTCATCACTAAAGTCACCTTGAACAACAATTTCATCTTGACCTTGATTGTTCTTTGCAACAGAAGAACCACATGCAAATCGATTAGCAAACATTTTAGCAGCCTTTTTCAAATCAACGCCAAAAATGTCTAAACCATAAATAGTTGTAACACACTTTCTCTTTGTTCTTTCAATACGTTTAATAAGTACACGAGAGGCCTACATATATAAAAAAAAAGTTGAATTTTTTTGTTGTGATTGTTGATGCAGGAATAATAAAATTACCATTTTCTTTTTATTTTCACGTTCCAATTTAGCTTCAAGTTTAGCTGATTTATCCTTTACAAGACTTCTATCTTTTTTGTCAATAGTTTCGTCTTCAATAGTAGCCTTTTCAACTCCTTCTGTTACAGCTATGCCAAAATACATGTCAAAATAATGTACTTTTAAAAACTTTCAATAAAGGTACCTTGAACACCACCGTATACTTGTTCATATAACTCTTCATCATGTTCCTTTAACCATAATTTACATTTCTCCTGTGTTCCACTGAATTCACAGTACTACAAAAAAGTTTTTAGTTGCAAAAAAAAAAAGGAATCGTATATTATTTTTCTTTTACTTCTAAAGGCATTGTACAAACTAGATCAAAAAAAATTAGTATATCCTTTTTTTTTTTTTTTTTTTTTTTATGTTGCTATTTTCTTTATTTAAACTTACTTTGACATAAAAAGACTTTACGCGGTTCAATTGTCATTTTGTATAATTATGTATTTGTGTAAACGTTTTTTTTCTTGGAAAAAAAAAAAAAAAGATATTAAAGGATTTGCTTTTTTATTTATTATTATTTTTTTTCCTGATTAGCAGTCCCTGTTCGCCTACTAAAATAATGTCATGGTGAGTGAGTAAGTGTTGCAATGACTCAATAAGCGGACCCCATAAAAAACAGCTGGCAATATAAAGGCAGCGATCCATTTTTTTTTAAAAAAAAAAGAAGCGAGAAAAAGACTCCCTTTTAAAACAGTGCTATTTTTTTTTTTTTTTTTTTTTTTTTTTTGACAAGGTTTATATAATCTGTCATAATTTATTTTGGTACGCCCTTCTTTTTGAAACGCGTCTTTTTTTTTTAAGCGCATAATAACAGATATATTAAGCAACCAATTATTAGAAACCAGCACACAAAAAAAGACAGAAAAATCGTAGTAAGTAGATCACAAAAAGGAAGGGATATATGTATAAATTATATAAGCAGGTGGAGGTGGTAATATATACGATCTAGAGAGAAGGAGGGAGAATTCTAAAAATTTAAATATATGTATATACAAGAAATGAAATGAAATGAAAAAAAAAGAGGGGATATATATATACTATGTAAAATTAATTGTCGACATATCAGGTACAGCACCATGATCCACCAAGATCTGTATCATATCCCACAAGTTCTTTTGTACACAAGCCTTTAGTGTCTCACTATCTGGCTTCACTTTCAACTCATCCAAAAAATACAAGACCATTTCCTTATTATTACGCGCAGCACATACACGTAGGGCCATATTGTTTCTGACAGTGGCATCTGCACCAAACTGTACCAGCAACTTGACTCTATCCAATCTACCCAATTGAGCTGACTTAATTAACGGATAACCTTTTGGTCTATTAGGGCAAGCACCTCTTTGTAACAGCTGAAGGACAATTTCATCTCGTATACTAAGTGTCTCTTCAGGTTCAGATAAAAATAATCTAGCCGGTATCTTTTTATCCTTGTATGATAGTGGGGAATTGTTGTTTAGCTTATCTAATCGATATAACAGGTCTAAATTAAAAAATCGAAATTTAACAGATTCTTCAAATATACGGTCTAGGTTGATGGCTCCATACTTATGTTGCAAAAACTTAATCTTGATGGTGTCGTGACAGTAATAGAGTTGACGGTAAAAGAATTGACTGGTGATGGGTAACTGTGTGTTGGAAGAGAGAATAAAGATAGTGGAGAGTATTTCAAACGGTAATTTGAAGAGTCCGGTTGGTGGTAAAAGTATCTCGGGTTCTTCGTCACTGCTATCACTAGAAGAAGAAGAAGAACTGTCTACTCCCCAATCTTGGTCCATAACACGTTGTCTTTTTGACATTTCGTTAAAGAGAAAGAGAAAACAGAAACCCTTTTTTTTCTGTTCTAAATGCATTTTCGACTGCTTTTTCGGTTCCAGTGGCTTATCGGGTAGACTTTTTTTTTTCCACTTATAAAAAGAGACAACCCTCTCTTTTTTTTTTTTGCTTTGAAAATAATTATATAAAAAATGTCAGCCGAAAAGCGTACAGTAGACTCAGTTGAATCAGAACCCAAACGTATTCGTGTAGGTACCACACGTGATGTCGATGTACATATGGTACCTCAAGCACCCAAAGTACCAAAGACCACTATTGAAAAGGAAAACGCTCGTCGTTTAATTGTTATTTTGGAACAAGCTACTTTAGAAACCTTAAAGATTGGTAAAAACAAAGAAGGTCATTATCAATTACTTAATGTCGATGATCATCTTCATATTCTTAAAAAGAACAATCGTGAGACATATGAAGCCCGTCCTGATATTACACATCAAGTAAGTTTTACTCTTCGACAATTTTTTTTTTTTACTAATATTTCTTCTATAAAAAGTGTCTCTTGACTCTTCTTGATAGTCCTATTAATAAGGCTGGTCTTTTACAAGTTTATATTCATACCCACAAGAACGTTTTGATCGAAGTCAACCCTCATATCAGAATTCCTAGAACATTTAAACGTTTTGCTGGTTTGATGGTTCAATTACTTCATAAATTGAGTATTCGTGCTGTCAATGGTAATGAAAAGCTTTTACGTATTATTGAAAACCCTGTTGAGAAATATTTACCCAGTAACAGTTACAAGATTGGTGAGTTTTTTAAAAGTATTTATACACATATTTTTTTTTTACTAAAACATAATTTTATATTTAGCTCTTTCTTGGGATGCACCTACAGTCCGTTTATCTGAATATATGCCTACTATCCCACAAGACAAGAGTATCGTTGTAGCAGTCGGTTCAATGGCTCACGGTACCGATGATTTTGCTGACGCTTATGTGGATGAAAAGATCAGTATATCCGATTACTCTTTATCTGCATCTGTTGCATGTGGAAAGATTACTTGTGCTGTAGAAGATATGTGGGGAATTTTGTAAATAATAATAATAATAAAAAAAAAAAGTAGATTGTAAAAAAAAAACCGAAATTTATTATAAAGGGAGAGAATGTGTGTGTGTATACATATATATTTTTATTGGAATAACGATAATGCTTTTGCTTCTGCTTCAGATTTATCTGTGGCATTTGGCCAATCTTTATCAACCCAGTGGTTCCAATTGGGTAGAGTTATTTTAGGTTTCATACAGTGACGAACGAATGCATCTTCAGTACCGATAATGTAAAACATATGATATGTGTCTCTGCAAATCTTGTACTGCATACCAGATCTTACTTGAATGTCTTTTGCTTGATTTCCTTTAAATTTTAAATTTCTAAACACAGTTCGATTTTTTTTTTAGCTTAAGAAAATATATTTGTATTATATGTTTTTACCTCTTTAAGAACCGTGGTGTCAGTAATGATTGATCAACACCTTTTGTCTCATTAGCCCAATCAATATAATCAGACACATACTCATCGTATCCACCACATCCTTCTGTTGTTGTCGTGGTAATAGTGTTGCCATGCAATAATCGAATACTCAGTGTTCGACTTTTAAGTTTCTTTTTTTTTTTAAAAAAATACAGTCAGCAACTAAAAAAAAAGGCATATTTCTTTTAAAAATAAACTTACAAAGGTTATATGATACGTATTGTCAACAGAATCAATGACTCCAGCAACACGTGTTCTATACGTAACAACATCACCTTGGTCTACTTCTTCTGCCTTATGTTCATTTTTAAATAACTCGTATAATTCTTGAGATTGCGTATCTGTCATAATAATATGAATCTACACACAGAAAAAAATAAGTAAAACGGAATGTGTGTTGTACGCTACAAAAAAAAAAAAAAGAAGATATATGCTTACGTGTCGAACAAGTGATAATACAAGCTTATCAATTGTAAACATAATATAAGCATCCGTTCCAAAATTATATCGAACGCATTCTTCGTATGTTTGTTGATCGATTTCACCTTCAAACAATTTATCAATAAGTGCCAATAACATGTTATAGTAACCATTCTTTGTATCCATTTTTAAAGCTGCGGCATATAAAAGCCCGTTAGTTTTTTCTTTCTCTCCACTCTCTTTTTCTTCTTTGTTTTTACCTTTGAACTTTCTAGGAGTGATACCTAAATCATGAGCTTCCTCGCAGGCTTTTTTAGATTTCTCTGGATGATTTCTAAACTCAGCATCCAACGCTTTCATCTTACAAAGTCTATCATACAATACTTGATACAATCGAAAGAAACAATAAAACCCATTATCACCAAAGAAATTATACTTCTTTTGATTTTCTAAAGGAGGAGCAGTAGTGGATTCTATCAAGGCTTCCTTTTCAATTAAAGAAGCAACGGTTGCCATTTTTGGTGCAGCGGTTTTTTTCTTTTGTTGTTGCTGCTGTTGTCGTAATTTTTTAGCTTTGATAGCACGCCGATGAGCAGCAGTATTACGACGTCTACTGTACCTAGGTCGATCGTCGTCATCCTCTTCTTCGTCATCCTCTTCCTCCTCTTCTTCCTCTTCGTCCTCTTGTTCACGTTGCAATCGAGGGGGTTCTTCATGATCTTCATCTTCATGTTCATCATCTTCTTCATCCTCATCCTCATCATCGTCATCGTCGTCATCAGATGAATTACCAATAGAAACTTTCTTTAAATTACGCGTCAGTACATCTTTTAATAAACCATCGTCATCCTGTAACTGTCCTCTTCTAGGTCTTGTAGATCGAGAAGCGGTGACAGGCGCCTTCTTCAATTCCAATGAATCCATCGACATGACAGAAGATTTATCGTCTTCATCCACTACTTCATCCATAATAACATCTGTGGTATCAATAGTAGACGGTTCGACATCTTCAACATCAAATAACATGGGCACCAAGGTATTCATAAAGACTCGCATAGCTTCACAGTCCTCTACATTATACACTGGCTGCCTCTCTAAAAAGAAATAAATCAATCTAGAAACATCTTTAAATACAGCTTGATCCGCAAACAAAAACTGAAACTGAGGAAGAGATAAACCTTCCGGTTGATTTGATCTTACAGATTCAGCTTCAGATACCAAATACCTTGTGGTCATTGCTTTACGATCCGTCATTTTAAATGTTATACCCTGATAATCTAATGACTTCCAATAATTTTTTGCTTCCACTTCTCTCCAGATTTTATTCCATTCTCTTTGTGCCCTTTTCCATTCATCGTCTTTTTGCTTTAATCGTTTTAAGAGGATAGGCACTGTCTGTGCAGGATTTTTATGTAAGAGTTCGATGATTTCAAGTCCCTTTTCGGTGCCGTAAATCTTTTTGATGATGCGTTGGTAGATGGTACGTGATGGGCTGCCTAATCCCGGTGGAAGTCGAAATCCACTCTTTTCTTCTGGTGGCATGATACTGATTTTTTTTGCAATTGGTTCAAGTAATGCAATTGTATTTAAATTAGCTTCAATATTTAAATCATAATCGTATCTGCCAGACAATTTTTGTTAGTTTTTTTTTCGGAAGCGTATACAAGTTAATTTTTACCTTTCTTCTTCGACACGGTGCAACGCTTCTTCATACTGATTCTTTTTGGCTGCAACAAACCCAGTATCTTCACTAGCCCAAGTAGGATGCGAAATATAGGTATCATTCAACACATCCCAACATAAGGCATCTCTTCCAGAACACGTACGATTCTGCCACACTTTAGGCGTATGCCTATAACTAGGTCCACACAAGAACTGGTCACTTACAGATTCCTTTCTTTGATGCACAGGTAAAATGGGTACATTTTCAATAATCTCATCTTCACCGTCGTATCCAACTAATGTCTTGAACCAATCAAATAATTCCTTGTTTCCTCCAATAAAACTCTCGACGCGGTTGACAAGGACATTTTGATCCATAATTTGTTGACTAAATAAATTTAATACTTTTAAAAAGGCGTTGTAGGTTGCCTTATTACCGATGTATGTCTTGACTTTTTCAAAGAATTCGGCTTCTTCAGCGGAAAATGTAGGGCGGGCCAAGTCGTCGGTTAAGGTGGTGGTAGTAGTGGAAGTGGTGCAGCTGTTGTTGGATCGGACGTCTGAGGTTTGTAGGTCCGTTTTATGGTGATGTTTTGTTCGCTTTCATATGATAATAATATTAGTTTATGTACACTAAAAAAAAAAGAAGTGTCTATTGCATTCGTGTTACCTTGGAAATACTGAGAGTAGGGATGTTACCTGATCGTTTTTTTCTTTGCTTTGGTTCAGGTAAAAATTGTTTAAATTCATCCAACAGTTCATTTGAACTATTAAACAACACTTGTACTTCCGCATAGACCTAATAAAAAATAAAAATTAATATACATAAAATTTTAGAATAATATATACAGCTACCTCTTGAATCGGCTTTTGATCTTTTTGATAAGTCTGAAGTATCTCCAAGAACTTTTTATAGGTATCCGGTTGGTTAGCAAACCTACTTTTAATCTTGTTGACATAGGTGATGGCATGGTTAAATTCAACGGGCGCCTTCTTTTTAGATGTTGGTAATGTTGTTGGTAATGTTGCTGCTGTATGTTGTTTCGTAGCAGAGAGATCAGCACCATCTTGTCTTAGGTCAAGACTTTCAGTATCTTTAATACAAGTAGTACCTGATGGTGTTGTCACTTTAATAATGTTTCTTTCTTGGTCATCTATACTACATTCAATACGGTATCCGGGTGGTAAAAAAGTATTAAATCCTGAAATTAAAATCGGGTGACCTCTAAATAATGTCGAAACACGCTCAATGACACCTGGTGTATCAATCCTATTATTATATATTAGTTAAAAGGAAAAGGTCGTTTTTTTTTTGCAAGTTTTTTTTTTTGTTACATTTGACTTTTAAAATCTTTCATAATATCGAGAAATTGGTTATATACTTGTGTTTGTGATGAGAATTTGGCCTTTACTTTGTCAAGATAAGTTAAAGCATCTTTTACGTTTAAAGGTCTGTATTCTTCTACTGGATGACTATTGTCAGTGGCATCCCTATTTTTATTTTTATTTTTAAAAAAAGAGAGACTGTGTGTGAGAAAGATGTAATATTTTTTGCAAGCTTTTTTTTACCTAAATTCTTCAGGATTATCGGCAACCATGCTTTCTGTTCAAGTATTTATATGTAGAAAGTTTTTCTTTTTTTGTAAAAAAAAAAAGAAAGGTTTTTTGTCAAAGGTATAATGGTAAGGTGTATATTGTAAGATTTAAAAAAAAAACAGGGAGAAAAAAAAATAACGCGTATAAAATAATGTTTATAGCGGGGTTTGCATTTGTTAAAAGAGTTTATGTAAAAAACAAAGTGTGGGTGCGTGCGTGCGTGACGTTTTTATGTAACCACTCCCATGCAAAACATTGATCGAATACCAACATGAAAACGATGATTTATTATTTAAAAAAAAGGGGGGGGGGAGGGATTTATAAAGAATATTTACATCGTTTCAGCAGATTGTCTAACTAATCTGGAAACCTTCTTTTTAAATTGAGGGTAATTATCACGATACTCCTTCTATGAGAAAGAAAGAAAGAAAGAAAGAGTTAGTTATACTTGTTTTGTGTGCATAAAAAATACTATAAAAACTTACAGCAGCTTCTATATTTGCTGGTGATTCGTCGTTAGGACTAGATAACATGGATATAACAGATAATAAGATCGTTTCTACAGTATGAACAGGCGACCAACGCTCACTAGCTTGTTCGTAGCCATATTTATCATCTCCGGGTGGGTGCTATAGTAACTGATTAAATAATTTCCTTTGCATTACAATCTTCTTTACTTACCAAAATAGAGATACAAACTGTGCCATCGGGATATACTATTTTTTATTTTATTTTTATAGGTCAGCAAAAAAAAAAAAAAAAAATGGTTCCTGAATTTTTTATTTACCATTTGGGTGATACATTTCAGTTTGAAAAATCATGGAAGGTGGTTCAATTGGATAACTCTACAAATAAAAATAAGATATGTAACTATTTTGAATATATATATATATGTATATAGTTGGAACTTACTTTGGGAAATGATAAACGGGCTTTAAAGAACCCACCCTCACTTTTTAGAAAAAAAAAAAAAAAAAAAAGTTAAATTTAAGGTTAACTATTATAGAGTAACCTGTCAAAATAAAACTTACTATAAAGTGTCTTCGGAACCCATAATAAGGATCTCCCACTTACAACAACAAAACAAAAAGGAGATAAGAAAAAAAAACTTTTTTAATATAAATTGTATCTTTTTTACCTCGTAAATATTATCTTCTAAAAGACCTGCTGAAAACCCTTCGACTGGATTCTTTTGCAGATCTAGATGCCAAAAAAAAACAAAAAAAGTTTAGATTGCAGAAAAGAAGCAAAGGAAAAATTATGTGCTATTTTTTTTTTTTTTTTTTTTATATCTTTCTACTTCTTTCATTGTTTTCTCTATTCTTTTTTAAAAAAAAGGTACTTGCCTTTTAACTGTCTAGAAAGTAAAAGTGCACTTGGATCTGTTTGACTCATTTTTCTTGGAATGGGATAAAAGAGAAGGAAAAAGAAAAAAAAAAGTCCTAGTTAATTCTGGTCCCCCAAAAAATAAACGGGGGTTTAATTATTTCGTGTGACTATATCTGTATCGTCACATGGAGATACAACCTTTTTTTTTTTTTTTTTTTGCAAAGTAGTGAGGCAAATAGCTATTATATTCTGTAGAAACAGGTAAAAATTATATCTTTTTTTAGAGTACAGAGTCAAAAACTATATGTAAGTTATTCCTCTCTTTTCTCTTATCTTTTTTCTTTATCCCGATATATATACAAGTGTGCCTTTTAACGTAAATTATGTATTCCTGGATATTCTACCTAAACATTGGTACAACACTGCTCCAAATGCATGATTTAGAAACCACGGACGATGATCTTGCAAAAAAAAAAAAACGGACTTTTAAACCCCTCTCCCAAGGCTAAGGCGTATCCTTCAAGGTCACCGGTGTGAATACTTCCCGTACAAAAAAATTATTGAATTCTTCATTTCTTCAGTCATGCCAGGTTTAATGACAGGTTTACAATTCATTATATCTCCATTTATCTTTGATTAAAGGATTTTCTTAAAAAAAAAGCTTCAAAAACAGGAAGCATGATACCACCAAAAGTGTAAATTATACGAGAAAGAGATGGAATACCAGTAAATATATATATATATATATATATAGAAGCAATACACTGATTTGAAAAAGTTGCAGAAAAAAATGAAAATGAAACAGATATTATGGAAGATGAGGAACTTAACCATTTGAAAATAAAAGCTTTAAACTAAATATACTTTATACAACACGAAAATCATGGAGAGTTCAGAACGGCACAGAACATCCATTATAAATATGTCTATAGTTAAACATTTGAACAATTTAGACGTTCCTGACTGTAGCTCAGTTAAAACAAATGACTTGTTGGTTTGGAGTGAATTAATAAACAAAAAATCAATTGGTGCTTCAGTATGTCAGGGACTTCTTTCGGTTATTTATATTATGGGTATTTGATTATTCCGCATGTTGACGCTAAGTAATCGAACCAAACACTTTGTATGATCATAGAAAAAAAAATACTCAGCGAAAGAATAAGTTTATTTAGGATATTAGGGTGGTGGGTAGAAAAAAAGGTATAATAAAAAGTATTGAGTGTCCTTAAAATATAATGCTTGTATTACTAGATAAATACTATTGGGTTATAGTAAACAGTTTGATAATTTACTTGGTTAAAAAGGTAGGGATATTTATTTTGTTATTGTTGTAGTTGTAGAAATAGCCAATATAGTATTTATGACAAATCATCGGAATAGGTATCTTCATCGCAAATAGGATCACTACGTAAAAAAACCTTTTCAGAATGTTTTATATATTTGATAGGCAAAGTAACAGTTGCATTGATCTTGAAGTAGGTGACAAGTGATTTGATATTTTCGTGTCCTTCTGATTCTTGGAATCCAATCTTATTATTCTCGATATGGGATTGTTTTAGCAGTTTAACAGATTGTACAGATTGTTCAAGGCGTGTTTCAAACAACTACATAATGTTGATGAATTTTTTCAGGTTTTCTTCGCAAAATTCAGATTCAAGAGGTATTTTTACACTTCCTATGCAGTTAATACAATACAGACATTTCGATACCACAGAAAATTCCCATATTCTGACTTTAATAGGCGTAACTTGAATAAAATAAATGCTGCATTTTTTAAACAAACCAAAGTCACCAAAGCGAAACGACCTTCCAATTCTATGTAACATAGATAAAACGCCATACCCAGTCTTAATAAAATCTTTTGTTTCTTTGGCATTGTTGATCAAGTTTAACGGGCCGACAGTCTCCAACATAGCAAATTCGATATTCAAATCTCTGTCTGTTATGACTCCGTCAGCATTATAAAAATGAGTATGATCATCGTGTAACAATGATAGCTCTTCCTGCACAGCAACAAGTCTTTTTTTCTCCAGGCAAGGACTTCATACGGGACATAACCTTACATAACGAACCACAAATAGGCCAAAAAAAAAAACCGATGGTTCAAGCTTTCTTCATCATCATAAATACCTTTATCGATATTATACAGCTCATGGGCAAAGACCTTGTACCCATCAAAGCTAAAACGAAGTAAAAGATTCTCCAGAGGCAAATATAGTACGTGTTAAATTGGCTAATAATGCTTTTGTGGTTTTAATGTTTGTTGTCATAGAATACATAATATTATTATGGATGTTAATTGAAGTGGTGATGTAGTTAGGGACACTTTCAACAATAATATAATCCCCTTCGACTAATTCTCGAGGATAATACTTTCTGGTTTGGGCGCTACTAATTAATGAACCAATTTGGATGATATGGAGGCGTTCCAAGCTATATTTGCCTCTGGAGAATCTTTTACTTCGTTTTAGCTTTGATGGGTACAAGGTCTTTGCCCATGAGCTGTATAATATCGATAAAGGTATTTATGATGATGAAGAAAGCTTGAACCATCGTTTTTTTTTTTGGCCTATTTGTGGTTCGTTATGTAAGGTTATGTCCCGTATGAAGTCCTTGCCTGGAGAAAAAAAGACTTGTTGCTGTGCAGGAAGAGCTATCATTGTTACACGATGATCATACTCATTTTTATAATGCTGACGGAGTCATAACAGACAGAGATTTGAATATCGAATTTGCTATGTTGGAGACTGTCGGCCCGTTAAACTTGATCAACAATGCCAAAGAAACAAAAAATTTTGTTAAGGCTGGATATGGCGTTTTATCTATGTTACATAGAATTGGAAGGTCGTTTCGCTTTGGTGACTTTGATTTGTTTAAAAAATGCAGCATTTATTTTATTCAAGTTACGCCTATTAAAGTCAGAATATGGGAATTTTCTGTGGTATCGAAATGTCTGTATTGTATTAACTGCATAGGAAGTGTAAAAATACCTCTTGAATTTGAATCTTGCAAAGAAAACCTGAAAAAATTCATCAATATTATGTGGTTGTTTAAAACACGCCTTGAGCAATCTGTACAATCTGTTAAACTGCTAAAACAATCCCATATCGAGAATAATAAGATTGGATTCCAAGAATCAGAAGGACACGAAAATATCAAATCACTTGTCACCTACTTCAAGATCAATGCAACTGTTACTTTATATTCATGCATGTCTCCAGTTTTCATTTTCAAGATTAACTTTTCCCATAATTCCCAGATGCTGATGCTTTTCTTTTTATATATCACAACTTCTTCCTCAGAGTCATCACTATCGTAAACTCGGCGAGTTTTTGTTCCTTGGTTTAATTTTGGTGAATTTGAGCGTTTATTAAACTCATTAAAAATATCTTCAGTGACTTTCACAGCAGTTCCGGAAGCAAGTGACTCTCGATTATACGTAGCCGTTTCATAACCTCTGAATATGGCTTGACTTTTTAAAGTTTTGAAATATTGAAGGCAAGTTTTATCTTCATGAATCTAATTTTAAATTTAGTCCGATGCAATAAGTAAGTGACATATTAAAAACTTACGGAATAATCATCATTTTTGTGATATCTAGCAAAATCTTTCAAGTATTGATGTTGTTTTTCATTAACCAGGGATTCTATTTCTTCCATTAAGCTTACAAACTTTTTACGACAATTGGTTTCATTTTAAGATTAAAATATTTTCCAAAGTGAGTAATGTCGAAATGGTCATATAGCCTTTTTACATATTGCAAAGGGCTTAGGCCAGTAGGAAATTTGTCTTTATCCATCAGTGATTGTTAAAAAGTTGTATGAATAAGAAAAATAATTTTTAACAAGTGGTAATCTTGCTCGGCAACCTAAAACGGTCGTGACTTAAAAAATAAGTACAGTCTGATACACTACTATTTTATCAATCAGATCCATCTGTATTTTATCAGTTTTTGAGACGTAAATGTGTATATGTGTTCACCTACACATCTTTTACATAAGGCATCAAGGTTGCACGAACACATCTAAGTTTTCTTTTTGCACATTTTATATTGTCGAGCAATGAGAAACATTTATGTTTCGAATGTTAATAAATATATAAATAAAATTGAAAATAAAATGTAATTTTTATTTTATTTTTTATTTGTGTATTTATGGTTTTTGATGATATGTAATTAAAATAAATAAAAATAGCGAAGCTTGTTTTTATAATTATTTTAATATACATTGAAATCAAAAAAAACATTTGTAACATAAATGTTTCTCAATGGGATTATTCAACATTGTTTTCCCAACGGCGACCTAGGAAAGTGCGGAAGCAGCAGACGAACTTCTTGTTGAAGGAGGAAGGATTGGTGGTGGCTCACGCAAGTCAGAAATACAAGCTTTCAATGACTCTGTCAACCTCCGGCGGAAATTGCTATGTAATACATCCTCACCTTCCACCGTAAAGTATTTGAAAACAGAGAATGCATTAGCTTCCGCAATTCCCAGGAAGAAAGACAAGCATCGAATTTACCGAGACTGAGTTTGCATTAGATCAGATTATCCCTACAATTGTTGGCTGTATCGACTAAGCCTAAAATAAAGTGCATACTTCAGCATTTTTTTTTTTTTTTTTTTTAAAACTTACTTTTATTTTCTTCATATTCATCAAAAAAATTTAGAGGTTTGACTTAGACAATCAAACCACTGTTGGGGTCCTTGAATTTTCGAGTCTTGCCTTCAGCTGTAACACCACATGTCGGTACAATTGCTTTGGCTTTCAAATCTCGAAATGAGACAACTATCATTGATCCTCCAGATACGGTAGAAATCATAAATTTGTAAGGCCCATATTCAGTTCCAAGGGTTTGCACCATATCTACAACAGGCATACCAGCTGGCCAATATACACGTTTGGCAACCTGCATGATAAAAAACAAATCAAGTTCCTTTAATTATCTTGCCATTTTTGGTGACCCAAACCAAGAATCCGTAACAATTGTTCTACCTGAATAAAACCATGGGCTCGTCAACCTTTTTACTGTTGCCACAATAGTTCGATCTTCACAAAAAACTGGACCTTGAAGAAGCGGATCCCCACAAAAATACAATCGCATAAAAATAGCAGTGACATTATCAGCAATGGTTCTATATTCCTGACTAACAGGATGTGGTTTACGAGGGACTTTCTTAATGTTAGGCATTGGTTCATGCTTTCGTCTACACACATATACCTACGTGGTTCCATCGTAGTTTCCAAATGATCGTTGAAAGCGGTGGGGAAAGATCGTACCTGATATAAAGGATCTTGATCAGAGCTAAAACAATAGTTATTATAATGTGTTCTAATACTGTCATTTTAACTTACAAAGAACAAATATATGCCACTTAAGAATTAATTTAAAACGAGTAATTTCCATATAGTCACCAAGGTCGACGTTAAGAGAGAAATGGACAAGTGCTCTTTTTCCAGAGTTTAATATATCTTCTTTTACATCATATATGTTCTGGCGGTATTTTTTATGATCTTGTAAAAAAGGATATAACGGGAACAGACACTACGAAATGTTCATAGCTGATTAATAGTTTCTTCGAACAAGACTCGTGGCGTTATAACAGCCGATGAACTTGTAGCAGTTTCTTGGTTTCTTTCTTGACTACTTTTTTCTTCTTTCGACGTAATTGTTCTGGTGTATCTGTATTCCTTTTTCCTAAAAAAAAAATTAGAAAATGTATTTAGAGTAAACGTTGTTTGCTAATACTTACTTTTGTATCGCTGTTCCTTCTGGTCTTGAATAGCAGCGTATTTCGGTAATTTATTTTCCTGTAGTAAAGCCTCTTGCCCAGGATATAAGACGGTTTAGCAGCTATCGCCTTAAAATATACTATTATAGGTTTTGTAGGCATATTATACGTGTAGCATAGTTCAAAACCCTCAAGTGCCTCTAGTTTTTTCATTAGGGTTTTTACATTTTCCTCAGTATACGGCTTATAAAACAGCATGCAAAGAGCCTGTTCCTTTGTAATAGTAATAGACATTTCGGTTTTGAAGAAAAAAAAATGAAAGTGATTGACTACACAACTAAAAAAAAAAGTGGCCATGCATAAAAATATGTTTGCCACATAGGACGTCCGGTGGGGGAAAATAGCCTGCGTTTACTTTATCTAACCCTCTGACGATTTCGACCCCTATTACGCAGAGAGTTAGAGTTTTTTTTCATTGCAACAGACATCGTTTATGTGTCAGGTATCAGGCATTTTTTTTACTACGCTAATAATAGACGGAAAATAAAATCCAATTTGCGCTGTAACTTTTATCCATTAGAAATACACATTCTGCGTAATCTGTAGGAGTTGTCATTACAAATCGGGTAAACATTGGAGCAGAAAGATCATTATATCAAACTGATTGATAGGCTCTGAAGACTTCAGATTCTGTCGGGTACTGGCGGTATCTCACTTTTAGCACAAATCTGGCTAGTTAATATAAAACATGTTTTCGCGCAGTCGCGTACGCTTTGTCCATTTTTGGCATTCAGCATGTTCAGAAGATTGCTCTAAATAGACTACTGTCTTATGTTCCTCTTCAGCAGGAGTTTGCTGATCAGGCAAGTAGTTACCGGTAATGAAGAACCGAGGGATCCCGTTATTATCCTTGTAGTTGGCTTTCAGCCAAGTTGTTGAATCCCTAAAAATGGTGATATAAAGAACCTAATAGCTGTTTTTTAACTTACTAAGCAGTAACCATTTAAAAAAAAATTGATAAAAAAGGGTATTACACAAACTACCTCTTTCTGATAAAATAATGTTAACAAGGATCGTCCTTTTTTTCCTAACACAAGAAATTAAACCTCCATGGTTGTTATAAATTTAAAAAAACTAATTAAAAAAACTAAAAATGATATAAATACCTTTAACTTTTATTTAATAAAATGGAATTCACTTTCTGTAAACAATTTAATCTTATACTTCCCTTATTTTATAAAAGACCTTTAAAATCAAGCTCTTTTATTTTATCTTTATTACTTTATTTTATTTTGTACTTGAATTCCCTTGGATCTTACTTTCCATTGTATTTTTACCTAAATCTTTCATTCCACTTTATTACTTAAGTCGTTCTACTTATAAAACAGGAACTGGTGCTCACTTTTCTTACTACTACCTTATTATACTCTTTACACTTTACCACACTATCTATTGATTAACAAGGGAAAACAAGGGTTAATCTTGGTACACCACCATTTACACCACCAGTGCAAATTTAGGAAAAATCCTGGTACACCACCATATCATGGGGAAGGTCTTTTTGAAATATTTATATAAGAGGTACTTGCTTGTATATGAATCCATTGTTAAAAAAAGGAAAAAAAAAAGGATGGAATAAATAGGTTAATTTAATCATGATAAAAAAGGGTTTATTCAACCATGATAAAATGGGGTTTATTTAATCATCGTGATATTTATATTGCAATTTCCTTTTTTACAATATTAAAGTCGTTTTACATGTAAAGTACCTGTCATTGTTGGAAGTACCAAAATATGCAATTTACTTATGGCGCTACATTTTATGCTAACGTCATCATTAACTTTATCCAATCACCTTACCTTGCTTATTCTGTGAGGTTCTTATCCGTTTAAATGTGTATACCTCACAAGAAAAAACAACTTTTTTCGTAGAGTTACGAAATTTTCAAAATGAATTACAGCGAAGATAGACTACCGATCAACTTAGAGTTAATGAGTAATAAGCTATTAAAAGATGACAGAGTCAAGGATGTCATCGTTAAATCCCTGTTAGGTATGTATTCGCAATATAATATTCATTCATATAAAAGTAAAAACAACTAGGTTTACGCAGTTCGGGTTCGATGTACTCTATAAACTCTTCTAATTGGGTGTATAGGCCAGTGTCTGATGTACTCTACGTTCCTAAAGCTCAATGTTACAAAAATTTTCCACCCATTTTCGTTGCTGTGCAAAAAATAGTTGATAGCACTTTTATGGAGAAAATAATCTTATATAGTATATCTTTATATGAGGAATACAAGATTCTACCAATTTTGCTTATTATATCGGTCGAAGAATTTTCTAATGAAGATGTAAAGTCAAAATTCCAAGAGAACGAAGGCGTGGCTTTAATGGAAATAAATTGTGCCTTTTGGGCAAACAGTTGCTATTTATTATGGCGAGAATCTATTCTTAACGTCGATGACGGATCTCCTGTGGATACGCTGATAGCACTGGCTTCTTGTGTAATCAATGCAGAGAATAGTTCACAAAGTGACAGCCCAGCTATAAATTATTTTTTTGAAATCGCCTACGAATAGATGGAAACTTGGCGCACGACAATCCGTAGCGGTGCACTTAAAATAGCCACTACACTAGATAAGGGATTAATTCTAGTGATTTTCGCTCGCAGCGGTTGCACTAGAATAAGCATTTAATAAACTGTGGAATCCGAGCTATGAAATAGTGAAGATTCAAAAATTAAAATAAAAACAAAAAGATACTAAAAAGTAATCAGTCGCAAAATAGGAATTATCGTTTTATTAAATAAAAAAGGTGTCTGTTTATATAGCTTTTTTATATCTGAGTTCAAGTACAATTCTGTTAGTGTGCTGTATCACAATAAGTGCTACAGTTTCCTTATATAATTACGAGCCGTGCTTATCTAACCTAGTCTTCGGTCAAGATATATAATTATTGTCAATCCTCTAATCATTACTCAGACAACAGTTATTACTGGACGATGTCGGTAAGGCTTAGTTAAAATAAATATGAATTAGTCATAAAGGGATAAAGACATGTGAGATAATCATGTATGTGTAAATATATATGAGAATATATATTTGTATATGCTTGATCACATCATAAACGATCATAAAATAAAATTTAAAAAAATTACTGCATCTACAGACCGGTGGTCCGAAAGAATTTTTGCGGTGGTCCCTAAGAAAACCGTTTTTTCAATTACTTAATTGAAAATAACATAGTGTCCCTAATATACACTAAGAGGTTAAATAAGCGCTTATCTGCTGATGTGAAGCATGGACAATGTTGACTCTACTTCAGTGAATGAGCAATTTGAAAATATAAATAGTTTCTATTACAACAACGGCGATACTTGTTGTCTTTCTAATTGGACTTGACAGATCAGGATAAACTATAGAGGCTTGTCAATTATAAATAATGTTATTTAGATTATTCGTAATAAGCACTTCTGTAACTGTCATTAAACTTATGTGATCGATAAGAGAACAATAGAAATATATCTGAGGCAATGAGTATAAAAGACTATATTTGAGTACAAGCTTATGTAAGTTGCTATATGAGAATATGAGTACTTGTATAAGTTGTATAAATAATTGTATAGTAGATATAACACACCTCTTTGTTTGCGAACAGTGACATTAGCAGGTTCTCCTACTTTAGATCATGCTTGGCCTTTTATCATATCTGTATTCTAGCCAGTTTCATCCAAAAATATGCAACTCTTTCGAAAGTCGACGTCTACCTCCTTCCATTTACTTATCACTTCATGATGAAGATGAAGTGTTCTCTCAACATCCTTCTCTTCATTGAATAATGATGTTTTTTTCAAGTAAAAATCACACTCAATTGTTACATGCTTCCGCAAAGAAGGAATAAAAACATCATCCGAGTCTAGAAATTGTTTAAGAGATTATTTGATTAATCCAAACGTTGAGGACCGGTGGTTGTCAAGGCACAGTAGTGCCTTTGCCTTGCATTATTTGTAGAAACATACGAACTTGCTCGGTGTGTATTTCTTATACTTTCTTTTACCGTCATCAATAGATACATTTTTCAAGCTTTTCGTAAGTGTGTCGATCTCTATGGTTTAATCCACGTTGAGGATTTCAGTGACTGAATCGAAATCAATTATCATTCTGATGTCCCCGTATTGATATGCCACATCTTCCATTTGTTCTTCTAACTCATCGTCAATAATATAGTAGTTTCTTGGAGGTATATAGTTAATGTAATCCATGGTGTTTCCTAAAAGATTTAGTTGAAAAAAAAAAGTCTAAAAACTTAGGTGACCCGTCCCAATTTCTATTTTCAAATCATGCCAAAAAAAAAGACAACTGTATCAACTAAGATTAAAATCCTGTAGTTTATTGAATATGATTACTTAATATACCTCGTATGGGAGAATATATTAAGAGAAATGCACATACGATTAATTTCCTTGGTACTGAAGGTATTCTGCAGTTGTTGTTAAAACGATAATAATATGAATAGGTAAACATAAAGATAGGTATAAAAAAACTATTGACTAATTTCAGATCTGTTTCTTTTTCGTAATTTTGTATTTTCGTTGTGATAGGCTGACTTGAGTATAACATGTGAAGCATAATTTGTAAAAAAGCCTTGTTCTTTACCTTTGTTATAGCAGGCTTCCCATCTCATTCGACCATAATTTTTGGCTTTGTATTGTTCAATAAATTCGAAATTGTTCTTTTCCACTGTATTGGTGGGCTGGGGTAAAAAAAGGTCTGTAATCTCAAGTGTGTCTTCTATAGGTGTTACTTCTCTAATTTGACCATTGAACTTTCGTTCTTGTCTATAGAAAAATTCTTCCCCATCCTTTGCGTATTGAACCACCTTGTCAATGGACTCTTCATTTTCAATAGAGATTAAGATTTTTTGGAACTGTTTCTTAGCTTTATAACTTAAATCTTTAATTACTTCTAGTTTTTCTTCTTCCACTTGGCATTCATTCTCGAATTTTTCTTTTGCAATTTTGTACAACAACTTAATAGACGGATCGAATTTTTTATCAATGAACAAAATGGATTTTTTTTGTTGCGTGAAAAAGTGTCCTATTGCTACTAACGGGTTAAGTGGATTTTGAGAAAGATGGTATTCGATTGACTTGGAAGAAAGACAATAACATTCTTTGGCCCAAAATTGACAAGGGATAGTATCAAGATAGTGGTTATTGTTGTTGACCAATTGGCTCAAAAAGTCCTTATTAGTAAATCCTTTTACTGAAATAATGAGCATTACAGGCAAGACACCATGTTCTTCTTTCAATGACAAACAATATTTAATAACTCTACTTAGAAAATCTTCATTCACCTTTTGTTGAATTTCGATCAATACAGGAGGAACAGATTGTATTTTTGGAAGATACACGACGTCAGATATTGTTTTATTGACCCACTGACAACGACCCAAAGTATATGTGGAATTAGACACATGATCACCAATTAGAGTTTTTACAACCATGTCAATAATCCTTTCATCTTGCAACATAATCCTACTCATAACATCAGAGCCTGGACAATAGTCTTGTGGTAAAGTAAATAACGCTAAGGAATCTAAAAAGTATTATTGACCTAACTTCAAAATATTCTTGCCATCGTAGCTTACCTTCAATATCGTTCATTTTTTGCAGAGTGAAAGAAAAAAACAATGTCGGCAATGAAATCGGCAATAGCGGCAATAAAAACGGCAATAACGGCAATGAAAACGGCAATAGCGGCAATAACGGCAATAACGGTAATAGCAATGCAAGCTTACAATGTCTTAGCGGTTGATAATATAACATCTCGTTCTTTTGCATGTAATTATAATTCCAAGATATTGAAAGAACTTTCTTAGCTCTTCAAAATAGAATAGATTTATACTGATTATTTTGATTTATGTGTGGGATTTGACGTAAAAATTAACCAAAAAAGACTTGGGTATTTTTTATTAAAAAGAAAACTGAAAAGACTCTCTAAAACTAAAATTACATTTCATTTTTATATCTTGAATATCCTTGATATATACAGACAATATATCCTTCTTCATCTTCATTATTGTTGCAATATAACAGATCAAAACTAAACATTATTAATCATCGAAGATTAATTAATAATATGACATTATAGATGTCATTTTATTAAGAAGATTTTTATTAGTTTTTAATGTAGTATTAATTATTTCTTTAATTTGTATATATCTTATATGTATATATGTCACAAATACAACATTATGTTTGAAAGAAAGTCGATAATACTCCACCATACGTTTTGACCAGTTTAATAATTTTTGGTTCAATTTAATTTGCAAATAGCATTTATCGGCCAGTTAATGAAAACAAATGGCGTACTGTGATATTGACGATTATGCTAATAAGAGTAAATATCAAAAAAAAAAAAATAAATAAAGAAAATAAACGTAGAATTTATCAGACTTTAAAAAGGAATTGTTGTTTTTATTAATGAAATAATGTGTGCCTTATATACAAAATAAGTTAAATAAGCGCTTATCCACTTAATATGAAACATGGACAATGTTAACCATCTAATAGTGGATGAGCAATTTGGAAATATAAATAGTTTCTTTAGAAGGTCAATTGTAACAGCGGCAATGCTTATTATCTTTCTAATTGGCTTTTCTAAATAAAAGATCCAGGATAGAGGCTTGTTCATTCAAAATAATTGGGGCATTATTTATGAACCAGTTATCTGTCCTTGATAAGAATTAAAACAGTCTAATGCTTATATAATCGATAAAAGAGAACAATAGAAGGTGTCTGAGTAGATATATGTAATATACAACATTTGTGTATAATTTATGTAAGAAATATGTGAGAACATATACTTGTATAAATTATGTATAAATTTGTATCATTGAATATACTACGTAAGTACAACACGTACTCCTTTACAATGTTATTGTAAAGTAAATCTTTCATAAAATCGGATACTGCCTGTATTAAAAATAGATCATCTTGGTCCCACTTATCTTTATTTTATTTTTTTGAAGATATGGTAACTAAAAAAATGAAGCACAGAAATATTCTCGCAAACAAGCCTATTCCTTGTCTACTACCGAGAAACTTCTACAAAATAAACGCTCTGGTATCACGAAATGTCTTATGTAAGACTCGTCCTTAAGTTCATCTTTACTGCCGCAGTTGTAAATTTGTGGTATTTAACCATAAAAACTAACGCAATTTATCACTCCAAATATATCTGAGGTGGTTACACAACAACCTCAGTTAGGTATCGCTTACTACCCTGGTTCTTAAACCTAAATTATTCTTACTATAAAAAGGATATTTTACGAGGCAACCTTTTGTTCCCTCTCTTGTTTTTCAGAAGTCATTTTTTAATTAATAAAGATCCAAAAGAAGTTTCATCTTATTTACTGCTGTCTCTTTTTATTTCATAATTCGATACTAAATATCTCAAAATTGTCGAACATCAACTTGCGTCAATACAACAACATCATGTTCACAATCTGGACTGTGTTGGAGAGAACAAGATGAATTACCGGCTGGATACTTAAAACGAGCAGTTACGCATCGCCAGCAAAAAGCCCTTTTTCGAGAAATTCATCATCCTACATCTTCTGTTCTTTGTAATACTACCTATGGCATGCTTAACGCAGCTCAAGCTTTCTATTCTGAGCTATACTTTCCAGATCCTGTCGATACGAATAATATAGACGATCTTCTACAATCACTACCGGATACACTACATATATCTGAATCAGATCAATACTGGTTAACGAGCTCGTTCAACTGGGATCAAATAATAAAAGGAGTTTCTCGTTGCCCGCGGAAAAGTAGCCCTGGTACAGATGATCTTCCATACGAACCTCTTCACTTTGTCTTTCTACATCCTGACTGTCGTACTATAGTGCTACAAGTATATAATGATGCTCTTCATCATGGTATATTTCCCGATTCGTGGCTACATACGAGTATTTCACTATTACCAAAGGAGGGCGACCTGACTTAAAAAACTGGAGACCTATCTCGTTAATTAACTGATGCTAAAGTATTTAGACGTTTACTTAGCTCCCGACTGGTTCGCTACGCTGATGATCTAGTCACTCCAATACAATCCGGTTTTTTACACGGCCGTTTATTACAGACAATGGAATGTTAATGAAATTGATTACGGCTAACGCGCGACCTTCCGATTCTAATGCTATTGGTTTGTTACTGGATCAAGAAAAAGCATACGACCGTGTTCATCCAGAGTATCTAAGCAGGGTTTTAAAACATTTTGGATTTCCCGTTGGTATCATACATTGTATTTCGAATTTGTTTTTTTAAAACTAACCTTCAGCTAAATATCAACGGCCGCTTGTCTCGACCTGTACCACAACTTCGAGGTTTACGTCAAGGAAGACTAAACAGTAATAATTGATTAATATAGTATTTGACATAGAGTTAATTATATATAAAATAAATATTAAATTCAAAATATAAATTATGTAATAGTCGTATAGTAAATTCTAATTTATTTATATAATTATCATGTGATTATCAAGTGAAAGAATATAATATAGTTGTCATGAACTTATCCTGCTAAATTCCCGTTTCCTGATCTAGACAATATCTCAAACCTATACCCGAATTTCTGTCTCACTCAATTACTGCTTTTGTTCTAACTTGTACCCGATCTGTTTCCCCGACCATGTCCTACTCAACCAACTCCATCAATTATTAATCCAGCCTGAATCAGCCTATCCCCGTTCTGCTATTACTAATTAATCATACTTAACCCTCACAATCCATCTCAATCAACATCTGCCTGTTCCGAATCATTCCTTGTTACATCGAAATTAATTATTATTAGTAATGTATAGTTAAACCTGTCACAATTCATGTCAGCTACATTTAGTATAAAAGGACATGAATTTGTTTAGTTAAAGAATTCTTTATTCAGGATCTTATCATCTTTTCCCCCTTTCCCTTTCTTTTGAATAAATACTTATTTTAAACATAACATTTATTTACTACCAAGTTATCTTCCGCACCAGTTTCTCTTGCCCACGTTCGTGACAATAGTTATATAAATAAAACAGCTTTTATTTTTATATTATTAATATATCAAAATTGAATTAAGAGATAAATAAAAAAAACAGAATGATAGGTGATGATGTAGAAATTATGGATGAATATATAAATAAAAACAATGAAGAAATAAAACAATATAAAAAAGATTTAAAAATTGAAATCAATAAATTAGTTTTAAATGAATGGAAATTCTTAAGTTATGACTGGAAAAAGATTACAAACAAATATAAACATTGTACTGAACTAAAAAATGTAAAAAATATAGAAGAGGTAAAAAAAGAATTAACAAATAAATTAGGATATATTTCAGTATTCTTTTTTCTAACCATGTTATATACACATAGAGAATATCCTGGTCCTTACTTGGAAATAGAAAAAGGTTTACTATTATTATATCAGTTAACCTCTGGTTTTACATCCAAGAATATTAAGAAATATATGCCACATTCATCATTTTATGCTGTCTATAAAAAATTTTGGATAACTAATTATGAATCTTTAAATAAGTATGTAAATTATTGTCTATATAATATGTTTAGTAATATAAAAATAAGAATATTATCTGCATTAATTAAAAATCCTAAAAATTATAAAAACATTACCACTATGCTCGATGGGCACGATACTACAATTGAATATGATAAACCTGATATATCTACGCAAAAAAATGGTCTTACAAATTAAAATCATCAGGAATTAGAACACAAGTTTTAATAGATATTAATGAAATGGTATTAAGTTTATCAGATAGTCAACTTTGTGGTAATAGCTCTGATGGTGGTATGTTTTTAAATATGAAATTGTATAATAAAATTAAAGAACAAGATTGTGTAGCATTGGATGGAGGTTATACTCTATTTATAAAACAGTTTGAGAACTTATGTAAAGATAAAAATATTAATTTAGATGATAAAAACTTTTTCTATCCAATAAGAAAGGAAAATGGTATTGCATTAAATGCACAAGAAGAACATTATAATAAAGTATTTGGAAGTTTTAGATCTGTAGTGGAAAATCAATTTAAAGAATTATATAATAAATTTAAACGTTTTAGTAATAATAACTCTATAATAAAAACTGATGATATTAAATACATAAATTTACAATTAAAAGTTGTATTTTTATTGAAGAATATACAGTTGTTTTCAGATAAATTTAACATTGTAACTCAAGAACATCATAAGCTATGGATTAATGAAAATTTTGAATTTCCAAATGAACTGAGATTAATAGATATAGTTTATACAAATCAAATGGAACAAGTTAAAAAATTAAACGAATTGAGTAAAATACAAAAAGATTTATTAAATTTATCTATAGAAAATAATCAAGATAGTATGATAATAGATGATGAGAATGAAATTTTAAACGAAAGTGATGTAGATTTTCCTGAATATAAAAATCCAACTAAAAAAAGAAAGAAAAAATCAAAAAATAAAGATAAATTAGATATACATAATATTAGAAATGTTAATAAAGACGAAGGTATATATGAAATAGAATATATTGTAACTCATAAAATAATAGATAAACAATATACCTTTCTTGTTAAATGGAAAAATTATGACAACAAGGAGAATAGCTGGGTCAAAGAAAATGACTTTATAAAAAGAGATATTATAAGAGACTATTTTCAGAAAAACAATATATTATTTCCTAATTACTAAAATATATACGTAATTTAAATGATATTCAATCAATAATATAGTGTTTTATTTTATCTATTGATATTGATTAGTCATCAAGGAGACCCGTTGTCCCCGGCCCTATTTAACCTCGTTTTTGAACCATTTTTACGTCGCGTCCTCCATGATTCCTCTTTTATTGACTATACTTTACCTCAATCTCTTTCCGCTCCTTCTACATTGACACATACCGTTAAAGTCCTGGCTTATACTGATAATGTCGCATGCTTCCTAAGTTCCCCGTCCGACTTGAACATTTTGAATCGTCACATAAAAAAATATTCAGCAGCCTCTAACGCCCGGATCAATTTTCATGACCGAGTTCTTTGCATTATCTGGGAAACGCTCGATTTATGGCACCACATGGCGTATGCCTCTGGTTCAGAGTAATATCCCTGCCTGGCGTGGCATTTCTGCAGCTGCTCCGATTATCTGCCTCGGTTATCCGATTTTTCATTCTCTTCATCAGCGCGACGTCTTTTTGAATTCCCTTTTATCAAAATTAGAATCAGCCTATAATATATACAGCCATCGATCTCTCTCATTCAGAGGACGAGTTACCATTTCCAACTACTTATTATTATCTAAACTATAGTACGTTCTCCGAGTAGTAACGGTTCCCGAACAGTTTTTATCGTCGGTGGTATCCCTGGTCTCCAGATTTATTAGTCGTCGATGTTTCCCTCAACTTTAAACCAAAACTAATATCTTTTCCTTTTTAAAACATATAATGTGACTTCAAAATTTCACTAATAAACACCGGAGTCGCTTTGCGATCTCCTTATAAAAAAAATAGATCAACTACCTTGTCCTTTTTCCTATTGTCTTTTCTATCTTTGGGGAGGTTTTTTTTTTAAAAAAAAATATGGTAGACGGATATCCTTTTATATTATAAATTAAAACATTATTTAAAATACATCATAAATAAAATGTTGATCTTTATCCAAAACTAAAAGGTTTGCTCTTGTGATAAAATAATTTATTTTATATATATAATTCTGATTTATTTATATCTATAGAATATAAAGACGATATGTTAATTTTAAAAATGTAGTATATCCGATAATATAAAAAGATATATTTATTGAAAATAATTGATTAAGGGATCATAGATATCCTTCGTAATAACAAGAGAACAAGCGATATGTTTACTATTTTGTGAAGAAATAAACGAAGATAACATATCCAGACTTACAAAGCGAATAGATTCCATGAAGGACTTTGACAATTGTTATGAAAAGGATCCACATCAACCTAGATTAATTCCGTTGGTACTTTTACACGCTCATCCATCTAGATTTCTAAAATACATAATCAGTTCGAAAGATTACGTCGACAAAACTATTAGCGGTGATCATTAGCAATAATTTAATTTAATATTATTATATATTTTTGGCATATATTTTTGGCATGTAATACTTCTTTTATTATAAAAAATAAACAAACTTCATATATTTACTTAGAACGTTGATAAAGTCCTTTTCTACAGGCAAATTCATTTATATCTTGTATAAACTACTGTCATTGATTAATCTTCATAGCGATAAGACTGTTGGAAGACCACCGATTTTGATGGAAGAGCATGAGAAATTCTTGCACGAACTAATTGATGAGAAACCATCACTTGTGATATCCGATATTATGGATGAAATAATGAGTACGTTTTCATGATTAATTACAGTATATATATTCACATATAAATAAACTAGTCGGTCCAGTTCGCTACGCTCACACGACTACCGTCGCCCTATCTGGCTCAACCGCCATATTTATGCTGATCCGATGATGAGTTTTTATAATGTTAAAAAAGATATAAATTTATTTATGTTAAAAGTAGCGGTTAAAAGGTCATATATGGCCACCGCTGGATCTGGAATAATTGAGAGGGTTAAAAAATTACTATAAAAGGCGATTTTTCTTGTGTAACATAGTTTGTGTGACCATCGTGTAACATACTGCCAGAATCATTTTTGAGAGTTTTTGGTTCATTTCAATTTTTTCGCTTATAGTCACATTATTTATAATCAACAGGCCTCTATCGTACGTCGTTTGTTAAAGAAGCCAATTAGAAACATAATACGCATCGCTGTTACAATTGACCTTCTAAAGAAACTATTTATATTTCCAAATTGCTCATCCACTATTAGATGGTTAACATTGTCCATGTTTCATATTAAGTGGGTAAGCGCTTATTTAACTTATTTTGTATATAAGACACACACTTTTTCATTAATAAAAAAAACAATCGATTCCTAGTCTGATAATTATCTATTTATTTTACTTTTTTATTTTATTTTTTTGATATAACTTTTATTTTATAACCGTTAATATCACAGGCAACCTATTTTTATTCTGATAACTATTTAGCTATATTACTTTTTTACTTCTGTTTTTAATACTACTTATTAGTAACTAATTCTAACTTTATTACTATTATTATTACTGTAATAGTATCTATATACAACGATAAAACAACTAACGAAATCGATAGAGCGGTTTTTAACCTGAAATAAATCCCGGGATTTGCCTCCGTTGTAAGTACTAATTAACAGCAATACTTATTTTTAGCCAAGAACCACTATTTGCATATAAAAAGATGGCTTATACAAGTAGTCGATCAATCTACCATGTTTTACGATTTATTTGACGAAATCCTAACATCAAAACTCACTTATTTTGGCAAGACATCCATATAGAGGACTTCTGGGCTGATTTCAAGTAAGTCATGTGACTATAAGCGAAAAAATTGAAATGAACCAAAAACTCTCAAAAATGATTCTGGCAGTATGTTACACGATGGTCACACAAACTATGTTACACAAGAAAAATCGCCTTTTATAGTAATTTTTTAACCCTCTCAATTATTCCAGATCCAGCGGTGGCCATATATGACCTAAGATCCAAAGTAGCTCGAGATATATACTATTTTCAATTTTGTCTTCAGGGTTAGAGTCGGATTTTGATTGATGTAAGATATGAATCCCTTTTAAGTTGGTTGATCTTGACGGATGTATCTGCATATAGGTCTCAGATTATATTTAAGCTCCGACTAATTTAATTGTAAAATTGAAAAACATATTATAAATAAAATATATATATTAAATTACACCAAGAGAAAAAAGAATAAATATAATATTTGGAAAATCTTTTTAAAGGATCAAAAATTGAATTTGGATATAAATAAAAATTAAACAATGCTTTCTTATAACTCTTTGTACATTAAAATTAAAAAACAAAAGTATATTTATTTAGTAACTAAAGTTATGAAATTAGAAAAAAGAATTAATAAATTAAAAGAAGAAAATACTTATTACAAATCATTAAATAAAGAAAAAATTATAATAAATTAAATGAGAATGAAGAAAATATAAAAGTAATAAATAAACTAAATAAGAACTATATTAATATAACTAAGAATGAAAAAGATCATTTAATTGAAGATATAAAATTAAATAATAGAAATACATTAAAATTATTTAATGATATATATATAAAACACATGAAAAAAGAAATTAAGGAAGACTATATTAATAATATTTATGAAATTTATGATAAAAATAAATCAAGGTTTATGAAAAACTTAGAAATTAGTTTTAAAATATGTTCCAATGATAGAATATATAATAGTAATTATGTATTTCCACTATACACATTTAATAGCATAAAAAAAATCATCCATTGACAATTTTATAAATTTATTAGAAAAACACGTTATAGAAAATATGTGAGACCTTAATACATAATGACCCTATATGATATATACAGACGATATATACTTCTTTATATTTATTATTACTACGATACGATATTAAAGATCAAAACTAAACATTATTAATTACCTATGATTAAAATACAATATATAATTATTTTAAAAAATTATCCACTTTATTATTAGCAAATACAAAGACAGGGAAACAATCATTTAATAATAAGAAAATACCAATTAAACACAATGTGAATAAACACTTAAGCCCAAACCAGATAACAAACGAATTGGATTATCAATAAGGACTAGCCTTAACTTTTTTCATATTAAGCTAATCCATATGACAATAAAATAATACTTATAATAATAACTTAATCATTATGACAATAACTTAATCTTTATGACAATAAACTAATTCTTATAACAATGAATTAATCCTTATGACATTAAAACTGACTTTATTAACATATTATGCTATACAATTAACCATTCCAATTGCATAACCATAACCACTTTAATATAAATACGTCCTTCGTTTTCATTTAAAAATAAAAACAGTAACAATTAAAATTTTATCAATATTTTAAGACTTATTTTCTATTGCATATTTCAAACAGTGGATCTTAGGTCATATATGGCCACCGCTGGATCTGGAATAATTGAGAGGGTTAAAAAATTACTATAAAAGGCGATTTTTCTTGTGTAACATAGTTTGTGTGACCATCGTGTAACATACTGCCAGAATCATTTTTGAGAGTTTTTGGTTCATTTCAATTTTTTCGCTTATAGTCACATGACTTACTTGAAATCAGCCCAGAAGTCCTCTATATGGATGTCTTGCCAAAATAAGTGAGTTTTGATGTTAGGATTTCGTCAAATAAATCGTAAAACATGGTAGATTGATCGACTACTTGTATAAGCCATCTTTTTATATGCAAATAGTGGTTCTTGGCTAAAAATAAGTATTGCTGTTAATTAGTACTTACAACGGAGGCAAATCCCGGGATTTATTTCAGGTTAAAAACCGCTCTATCGATTTCGTTAGTTGTTTTATCGTTGTATATAGATACTATTACAGTAATAATAATAGTAATAAAGTTAGAATTAGTTACTAATAAGTAGTATTAAAAACAGAAGTAAAAAAGTAATATAGCTAAATAGTTATCAGAATAAAAATAGGTTGCCTGTGATATTAACGGTTATAAAATAAAAGTTATATCAAAAAAATAAAATAAAAAAGTAAAATAAATAGATAATTATCAGACTAGGAATCGATTGTTTTTTTTATTAATGAAAAAGTGTGTGTCTTATATACAAAATAAGTTAAATAAGCGCTTACCCACTTAATATGAAACATGGACAATGTTAACCATCTAATAGTGGATGAGCAATTTGGAAATATAAATAGTTTCTTTAGAAGGTCAATTGTAACAGCGATGCGTATTATGTTTCTAATTGGCTTCTTTAACAAACGACGTACGATAGAGGCCTGTTGATTATAAATAATGTGACTATAAGCGAAAAAATTGAAATGAACCAAAAACTCTCAAAAATGATTCTGGCAGTATGTTACACGATGGTCACACAAACTATGTTACACAAGAAAAATCGCCTTTTATAGTAATTTTTTAACCCTCTCAATTATTCCAGATCCAGCGGTGGCCATATATGACCTTTTAACCCAAACAGTTTATATAATCTTTAGCAAGCACAATAAATACAATAAATTAGTAAGACTCGTAAGCAGATATCACCTTGCAAAAAGCACTTGGCCCATTGATCGTGATATATACAGACCATAGTACAATTTAGGGTGAAATAATTTTGGGGTCAAATATACTAGGTTATAATACTCTGAATAATGGGAGCGTAGCTTCTGGGAGATGGTGTATATAAATGGGAGAAATAAGGGAGCGTAGCTTATGGGAGTTCCTTTATAATTCTCCAAAGAATGGGAGCGTAGCGACCTAGGAGCATGAGTAGCACTGGGAGCGCATAGGAGTAATATTGATGAGGTCGTGAAATCGAGATGGGGAGGGGTAAAAAATGAAAATGGGTGTAAAAGAGGGGAAATAAGATAAAATGAATAGGAGAATAAGAAAGTGAATAAGATAGGGTAAAGGAATATAATAATAAGAAAAATAAAAAAGATGCATAAGTAAAAAAAAAAAAAAAAAAAAAGCATAAGTAGAAAAATAAATAAAAAAAAAAAATAAAAGCATAAGTAGAAAAAAAGGTAGGGCAGATAGGAAAATAGAACAGGCCAACAGGGATCGCCTACCCGGCGACCCAGTTGCCCCATAAAGGACCAAGGGCGTTGAAGGTTAGTACTGGAAAGATCAAGGGTTAGCCTCCCCTTACCCTATCTTTTTATTTGTTGTAAAAATAGAGAAAAATCGTGGCTTTTTAATGATACTAATCTTAAAAATTAAAAAAAATTATTCCCGGAGTTATTAAAGATTTAGTGTTCCCTACAGACACCCTAAAATCAGAGATCGAATCCTGCTGGGAGCAGCATATATTTAAGGGAGATATGGGCTAAAAACACTACATACTAACACATGCACAGTATCAATAAGAGTTTACTAAAATCCGGGGAATGAATGAGTAAAAATCCGAGCCATGATAGTACAGTACCGTTCAGGTTAAATTAGGATGAAATCTTTCTTAACTGTTTAAAGATTAGAGGAAAGTTTTTCCATTTGAGAGATGTTAAATAGTCCTTCCAGAAGCGTTTGGTTGGTTAGATATTTAGGTTTTAATTAACCTAGATACATTGTTTATATTTTCAGTTTTTATTATTGATATATACGAGCGATATATATAACCTTTTGATTATTATTTAAAGTCTGTAATTACAACTTTATTCGACAAGTACCGATTAACTATGAATAAATCTGTGCCAAGTTGATTTTCCTTATAAAAGATGTTTGTGATACTGTTACAGAAATAGCCTATACAGAATAACACAATAATAATAAACGACTGTTTATTATTATTTATCAGGACTTGCCTCACTCAAATATTACAGCAAATATCTCGGACCGATCATTCCCATAAAGGCTCACTTTTCTTATGTTTTGTTATGAGTACTAGCAATCATCCATAACCCCCTATTTTATCATCATCTAATTCAACTATCATTGAAATCTTTCTTTCTTATATAAATAACCACTCTTTCTTTTCAAATAATAAACAATATCTTTTTAAGATTTTTATCAAACTTTACTTGACTTATATCATATATATCAATAATTCTACTCAATAAATAAATCTATCCCATCTTTTACCTATATTTTATACTCTATATATATATAGTTTCTTACTTATAAAGATTCCTTAAGTTATATTTTCTTTATCATGTAATTCTCTGTAAACCAATTCCTTTTTATTTTATTTCTCTACGTATTATATCTGTTACATAATACTCTCTTAGTTGAACAGCTATAAGTCTGGTGTTCACTTTCCTTTTGAACTTGTATAGTTATATCTTTTTATTTCTACCTTACAAATAACTATCACTCAATTTGTAACAATAATAACTATATTGTGATATTAACGACTATAAAATAAAAGTTATATCAAGAAATAAAATAAAAAGTAAAATAACTAGATAATTATCAGACTAAGAATAGATTGTTATTTTTATTAATGAAAAAGTGTGTGCCTTATATACATATTATGGGTTAAATAAGCGATGCGTATTATGTTTCTAATTGGCTTCTTTAACAAAAGACGTAAGATAGAGGCTTGTTGATTATAAATAATGTGACAATTATTTATGTAAACCAGTTATCTTCTGTTTGTCAAGAGTTTAAGCAGCCTTCTAGTTTTATGATCAAAGCGATAGAACAATAGAATATATCTGAGATTAATTTGTAAATAAACACTGTGATTTTGTGTATAGCTTATGTAAGTGACATATGAGGATATGACTTGTATAGGTATATATAAATTAGTACTTATTGAAATATAATACGTAGATATAACATATATAATCCTAAGGATTTCATATTTATGGATTTTTTTCTCAATGTTTGGATACTTATATCATGAATTAAAAGACAATAATACTAGATTAAAATGTATCTTTTCAACAACAGGCTATCTCCATAATGCTTTCTCCTATCATAACTATATCTTAATATAAATATAGCACCGTCACTTTGAGGGACATCTATTACTTCTTAAATGGCTCTCATATTAAAGATATTCATAAATAACATTGTATTTAATCTTATAATCTAAACAAAATGTTATCCTTCTAGATATTTCATTTAAATATAAATAATTTATTTAATAAAGAAGCCAACAGTTTTATTATGTATGAAAAAGTGATCTTTTATTTATTCTTTATCTAAAATAAACTTCTTTTTATAATAATTTAAAATATCCTTCTTTACAAGTATGCTTTTCCACCTAATACCTTATCTAATTAAGTATTACAACTTAACAACTTATATCTCTTCTGCTAACTAGCCCGTAAAGTATATCCCCATCTATTGATTAGGTTAATAATCATCCTTAGCAACTTAAGTTTTATTTAGATGTACTATTATATGTTGTATGCAAATAATAATATAATTTATACAAAGTTTTACAAAAAAAAAATATACATAAATATAATACTATCTGTACACTACTAACTAATCCGTATATCAACGAGATATATGTAGTAATAAAGTATTTGTAAGAGGTTATTGGAGCAATACAGTTATATATA
>JAIXMG010000048.1:0-86058 GCA_025201345.1 Thamnidium elegans
GACTGCGATTGTTGCTGCAATTGTTGGCGAATCTCGTTCAATTGCCTCGCCAAACCTTGAAGTTGAGAAGCTAAAGTATTTTGGTTGTTATCATCCGACATAATACGTGAAGAGAAGTAAATCTAAATGTGATCGACGGCGAAGTACCAGGAGCGAAAGAAAAGATGATAAAGCTTTATTATTATCTCAACAATCAATTTATTAATATCATTATTGTATTTTTTTTTCCCCTGAATATTCGAACTAATAAAGAAAAGATGGTAACACAACAAGAGTCTCCGACCCACTGAAGAATAATACATATAAAAGCAAAAAGTATCGCGCTTTTGAAAGTGTCTCTTGTGATAATATGCTTTTTTTTTTTAAGAACTTAACCAAGGGAATGCTATTTAATTCCAGACTACTAAACAGTACAATTATATATCAAACACGAAAACTATTCGGGTTTATGGAAAGGTATAAAACGGCCTCCAACGGGAACATTATAGGTTTATTTTCAACATTTCAGAATTATTACTGTATGAAAACACTATTTTTACTCATGATATATATAGATAGTTATAATTATGTATGATATAGATGAACTAATCTTATTGTGGCGCTTTTGTTTATTTCTTTTTGACCAAAACAAACTTTACGTTGCCTGTTTTAAAACAAATAAACTTTGCGTTTCATATTCCGCTGTCACTTAATGTACTATACTCGAAACGAGTTTATGGGGTCCCGAAGCAACGTATATATTTACCCCTTTTTCTTCTTTTTACTCCTTTTTCTTTTTCATTAACAAAAATATTAGTATGGAAGAAGTATATGATCTTCTCCAACATACACATTCTGTTGTTTTTCGTAAGTGATCCTCTTAATGCAAAATAATTTCATCGTTTGTTTTTTTTAAAAGAAAAGCCTTACCGTCATATAGATCTTGGAATGAATACGACTCATATAGACTATTGTCCTACTTCAACAATAGATGTCCAATACGAGACTTCATGGATGAGGTAAGTAAAGAGTACTAAAAAATATACGATGATTTTGAACAATTTGTAAAAATGTAGAGAAGCTAGTTATATCACTTATGATAAGCATAAATCGAATGTTCTAAGTTGGGGAGACCAAAGTGTTGACAAACAAGATACGGTACAAATCGACGTATCCAGAGAGAAATTATACCAACTTTTTGAGAAGGGCAAAGATAGCTGGGATCAAGATGACTTATTCACGTTAACAGCTGTATCAGACTTTATTCGCTTATATGTAGAAAAACTAATTAAAGATTCGAAAGGAGAAATCAAAGATAGTGGTGCACTCCACTACGTATTAACTGTACCGTCGGAATGGGAAGAAGAAATAAGAGAAGTTCTGATTCGACCTATTTTTGTTCAAGCCAATTTAATATCAAAAGATGATCACCAAGACAGGCTTTTATTTTGCTCTGATATAGAATCTGCGTATTACTTTTTAACTAAATCAACAGTTAACCGTTCTGTTACAATGACACGTAATACGATTATGGGTAGAATTGTCGCTGTGGAGGAGGATCAAGTGTCGATCAAATTGGATTTAATCTTAATTGGAAATCCTCTATTTGATTTTTCCGGTTCCGTAACGCGTCCGAAAATCATGACGTCAAATGAAATGTTTCTTACCTCAGACCATGTTAAAAATGGTATTAGAGAGCTTATAAAGATCAAATTCTCTTTCAATGCTCAAGAAAGTACCATCCTAAATATTATGAAAGAATTGGGCAACCGTACTTTTACTTATATGGTTAGTAATGTAATATGGGATTAATCAGACGATATCAACTAAGGGGTTATTATAATAGAAAGACAAGATGAAGCTTCTTATTTAATGAAACCTTTCATTACTGACAAAAATATATCCGAATTCGATAAACACCAAGAAAAACTTATAAAATCCATTCAGCCTTTTGATATATGCGCTGAAATCAGTAAACGTTTGCCTAATAACTTGGAACAACTACTTCCAAACAGCCTTGTGAAGGAGTACTCTATTTTAAAATTTACTGATAAATATACTTCTAAAATCGAATTAGACGAAGGTCTATTAAATTGGTCAAGAATTTTGTTTGAATATAATCGAATATCTGTCAGGTCCAGCTATATCGTACCTGAAAGCCCTTTGAATAAATATATTGAGAATCAAGATATCATACGGGGGGCTTTTCGATACTCGGTTAACGCGATTCAGAATTCTAGCATATATAGTAAACCGCGTATAATATCAACAGAACATTCGACGATCTCGTCTTCAATATTCCTAAACTCGAAACCAGATGCCATTATGAATATAGGTACACCATCATTATATGCTTTATTATTTCAGTAGTAATACTTTTTACAATTAGATATTCTTCTTGGGTCTACAGTGTTATCGTTCTCACTTTTAGATGAAAATGGTCTAATAAAAGAAATCTGGAACCATGACTATTTTGTACCTGACATGAGGTAAGATATGAGTAAAAAATTATGTAGATATCTATACTAATACAGCATTAGTTTACGTTCTCTGGGATCGTTCTTTACTTTTTCAGAAGTAGTAACATTAAATGTCAACAATTCGTAAGTTTATTCATGTAGATATATATAATGTATTTACTACTAATTAAAAATTTAATGGCTTGTTTAGATTTATCACGTTTGTTGAAGAATACTTAACAGATGAATCAAATATTTCTTCTGGTGTATTAAATAAGGGCATGCTATTGAAATAGAAAATATACTAAGCATAGAGAGTCATAATAAAGATATAATGATAATGATACAACAGCAAATATATATTGAAGCATTTGTATTTATTTATATGATTTATATAAATGTAATTATATCAAGAAAGATGCCGAAAGTTACAGGAGGTAATAAAATATAAAAATTGGATATGCTATTACTGTTGAAAAAATGTTATTTCAGAGATTACTTGTCACTGAGGACGAGTTAAGAGATATGATATATGCAAACTATCTGGTACAAGAAAATGACAGCTATAAAAAACTCCGAATTACTACACAAGGAGAAGGTCTTTACCTGTAATTCAACAGTCATTCAAACTACGATTTCCACTCAGGTCTTTCTTTGTGGTAGCTCAACTGCATAAAGACTATGTACAGCTAACACTCAATCAAGTAGTAACTGAATCTGGTTCGGATCACGAAGACCAGGAAACAATTGTTATGCAAGAAGAAATAATCATATTCCCAATATATATGACGCATTGTGCTTCAACATGTGGAGCAATATTACAAAAGATAACAGTCTAATTCAACTATGTGACACACATAAAGGATATAACGACAACGAATTACTAGATATATTCTCTTTAGAAAATCAAGCAGAATTTACGAATAATCTTAAGGAGTACATATCTAAAGAGGTAAGTAATCTAAAATAGTGTCAGTGATTATCATTCCCTTTATCTAAAATTTAATTTATACTTTTTATAGATACTTAACAAGGATTTGACCACACAAAAAGCAGACAAAACCACTGTATATCTAAGCAATTCATGTAACTGTAGGGTTTGTTTAACTGCAAATGATATTACAGAGGTTTCTTTCCGACCAGTTCTACAAGATATCATCTCTCTTGTATTTACCTCCTTAATAAATAAGCAACTCTTTGGAAACTACAGAAATATTCAATATGTGTTCCACCTCATATCCTTCAATTATAATCCACAGTTCCAACGTATCCTTATGAAAATACTAGATGACGAAACTGACTATTTTATGTATGGGCAAAGAATTGACGTAGATCATTACACTATTCCAAAATTACCAAATCAGCTGTTGCAACCTATTCTTCAGCAAGAACCATGTTCATATAAAGGATTTCAAGTGGGTGTTTTACGTCAGGTTTATAGAGAAAACTTCGGTTTCGGTTTTAAAAACTCTTTGAGTAATCCTCCTATTGCACTTAAAAATAACATAAAGGGTACGAACGTCATTTTACTCGATGGCAGAAAAGTATTTCCGTTGTTCAAGAAGGGAGACAAAATGAATGAAAGTCAATTAAATCGAGTATTTTATTTGAATATGAATCAAAGAAAGGTCAGCACTATTTTTCGTCTATGTAGGTAATAATATAAAGAATATTGCTTTTTTAACTTACGTAAACTTCAATAGATTTCTTTAAACTTAAGTCAGCTGCTAGTTTAAGGTTCGATGAACCTATTAGCTTAGAGCATACAACTGAAAAATTCGGAGCGAGTTTATATTTAAGTAATATAAATAAGCTGAAGAACAGTCAAGGTATACCTTATATGATCTCTATAGTTTACCACAGTTATTCTTCGTCCCTTTATTTTGAAATGAAAGCGGTTGGATGCGAGACTTACACAGGGTATATAACAATACTTGCGGAACCCATGACGTTATGTCGATTTTAAGAAAAAAAATGACCATTGTGTTCATGGTGTGGTGAAGCTCGAGGATCTCCGACGGAGATCAAAAATGCTCTTCTTTATAAAACAAAATCCTACTTTACAGTAATAAATCATCGTTCTTCCTTTTTCTGTAAATTTTGTATTATCTAAATTTTGGAGCTTTAGTTTTAAGTTATCCTAGTTTTTAGAATTCGATTATTACCAGAAAAATATTCAAAGACAACTCTATTTTCTACCCCAAAACCCGTTATTTTATTTTTTATACCGAAATATTACTTTATTAAATCAACCTAGAGAGAATTCTATAACCCCCTTATTATCTGAACTTGCTCTATCATTTATAACGGTCTCAGCCCAACATTACAATACTGCCTAATATTGTTCAAGACGATATTTTGAAACTAAAAATTCAGTTGGGTGGCGGGGTATTGTAAATAGTTTATTGTGTTACTATTATTTTTTATTGGGCACAAACGATCGTCTTTTTATATGCAGCTTTAGGCTGTCAGGTACAAATGTAAGTATACATAAACACTATATAGAAACACTCAACCAAACTCTGTTTTGGGTTTCTTCACATCTTGTTTCCTCATTTTGATTAATGCTGATCATTTTGAAAGATTAAGTAACTGAAGGTTTTTTTTTCTGTAATGAAGAAAAAAAGAGCCAAACCATGAGTACATTGAGCTAAGAGAGCTCTTTAGTTTCTTGAACTAATAATTATAATAGCTTTTTTAGATGCCTCTTACTAGTACTATATACTTTGCATAGCGATGATTGTTCCTCAAGAATACTGGTAACTCTGGGTACTGAAAAAAAAAAGACCTCTCCATCTTCCACTTGATGTCTCTCAAAGTACATGTACTTGTTGTAATTACGGCTTACCAAATGGTTACCTTATGAAAATGTGTCAGGGGCGGCGATTGCGAAACGTGGCGCCGGAAGTAACGCAGCTACTTCCTAATCCCGCTTTAAAGGGACGGCTCAAGACGTATGATTTGGTGTGCTATCTATGTAAATTATAATACCCTCTGTTAGGACTATTACTTCTAACTATTACACCTATAGTGGCATTAATTTAAGCGACCCTTTTACCTTACCTTATTGTCCATCTTCACATTTTAACCATGGTAAACCACTTTATAATAAGTTTGTCATTTGAAAAACCTCAGGCTGATCTGGCTTTCTCTTTTCTCTTTTGGTAACGTGATAGTCCAACTCCATCTGGTTAATCTGTCAAAGAAGTACTATTATTATTTTATGAATACTTGGTGGTTATATTTGGGCATGGTATACTGACAAATAATTGTCCAAAGCATGAAGTGATCGGTATATGAATATTATATTTGATGGGTAACTCTTTTGGATGTAATTTTTGACACTAGAAGGCAAGTAAGAATTAAAGGGAAAAAAGGAATACCAGGAGCTGATCCCGTTAATTACTATACTTATATAGCTTGTCGTGCTCTCTTTCTTTTTATGCTGGTGGTGATGGTCTTTCGAAGCAGGTCTTTCATGCGAAGTATAGAATATATTGTCATTTATTAACTCTCGGGTCACTAAAAACAAAAACTGCATTCTACCTGGTGTCTTTCGAAGCTACAAATTGGTTATAATAATTTTCCAAATGATTACCATGTTACTAAAACCTCTTAACTAGGGAGACTGTGATACTGTCGCGGCTGGAAATAATATTTCCTTCGATTCTCTAATGATACTTCGATGTGTTAGTATAGCTACTATGAGAGATTGTAAAGGACCTTTACGGCTGGAAATCACATCTCCTTCTATCCTTATACCAGAACTGGTTCTCACAGGTTAATATAATGGTCATAAGGTGAATACTGGTAATGGGCTTGTGATTTAAAAAAAAACTACAGGTCGATATTACAGTTTTTTTTATTTCCTTTGACGACAGAGTTCATCTTCATATCTGTTAACCAGTCAAAATATTGTTTTTTGGGAAAGGTAAAAATTAACGCTTTTAACAACATGAAAGACAGCTAATATAATCATAATAACTAGTAGTTACATAAATTTTAAACGTCGTATGTCGTATGGCTCGCAAGATTATTGGTGATCCTTAACTCTGGTTCGTGAAAAAAAAAAAAGGTTCCGCTTTGTGTGTTCAAAGTGCATGTTTGTTATAATGGGTTTATCGAGTAGGTTACTTTATGGTGGCATGTTGACCACGGAGGAAAGCTGAAGCGACCCCCTTCTTCTATCCTCTGAATAGTATGACTGAAGACGTATTAATTGGGTTTCCTATGGGTGAGTGCAATTTCATTGCTGCTGGAATTTTCACTTCCAATTATCCTCATAACAAAATCTACTTAAACGTGCTAGAGATAACGCTTGTTATCCCTTTCGTGGTACTATTTTGCAAAGATCCATAACATAATCACGAGATAAACACTTGTAGTTTTTTGTCTCTTCTTTTGATACTATAAAGTAGGCTAATTGGTTTGTTTTGAAAAGAAAAAAGCTAAATGCAATATATTTTATCGTTTAGGTACTGAATTATTATTAGGATGGAAATATTTGCAAGTATTAAATAAAGAAAAGGAGTATCAAGAACTGCGATTTTTTCCTTTTTTTTCTTAGTGAAAAAGAAAAAAAAGAGGCTTGTAAAAACGGCACTGTTAAGGCTGCTGGTGTTGTTTTCTTTCGCACCTGACAGCGATCATGGGCTTCCCATGACACTCTAAACCAATAATTTGTATAATTTTGTAATTTCTAGTGTGATAATACATATATATATATTTGGGTGGGGAAACTCTAGCCTCTTTTTTTTATTTATAAAAAAAAATGGGGGGAGGGAACTCTGCCCTTTTTTTATATAAAAAAATAGTGCGAGGAAATCCTCTGCTATTTTTTAATATAAAAAAATAGAGAGGGGATCTCTGCCATTTTTTTTTTATGAATGGTGGTTGGTTTGGGCTGTATCTATCTGTCTTTTTTTTATATATACAATATTGTACTTTATAATGTGAAAATATTATTTATTAAATAGAAGGGGGAAGCTCTGTCACTTTTCTTTTGTACAGTAACTACAATCATGGCTTTCCACGACATTCGTAACCAATGAGTTGTATAGCGCGAAAGTATTGTTTATTTTTCTAAGAGGGGAAAACTCGGTTTGCCTCTTACCATTATTTACGATTCAACGCAATGCCTATAAATAAAATTAGTCTTAGAGAGGTGCGCAAATCAGGTGGTTATTAAAAAAATACGTTTTTAAAAAGACCATATGATGTTTACAATAGGCGTTTTATTATAACAGTTAAATTGATTTGAAGTTTGGAATGGCTAGATAAGGCCATAAATATCATCAATAAGATCTTGAATACAAGCATAATCAATTCCACTCGATAAGTTTTCTTCTGTCATCATTCTCTAAGCATTATCCAATACCAAATAACTTTTTTTTTTCATCTGTATCCATGAGAGATTCGTTCATATTACTTTTTCATTGGCCTCTACATCTTGAAGTTTTGATTCAGTTGAAAACTAATAGCCTGGTGCTCGCACACCGTAAATGGGTTTACTTATTTTATAATAGAGTTAGTATATAAATTATGTCCTTTTATTTATTGTCAAAAAGTATTACCTTCATATGCTTCCATTTAATTTTTTTATCTTTTTAACTTGCGCAAAGTAAACAAATCATGCAAAAAAAGGAAAGTAATACAAATTAGACATACTTTCCACCCCCCCCCCTTTTTTTATCCCTTCAGCTTTATACGTCTACCTCTATTTCTTGATACGTCTTTCAGCAGCGTCAATACAACTTATATTTGGATATAAAAAGAAGTGATACTACTAGAGTAAGTATATATATATATAAAGGAACAAGTGAAAGTGTTGGCAGTTTATAAAAAATAATAAGTCATATCTACTCAATTTTTTGTGTATAAACAAAAACGACTTGGAGAAAAGCATGCTTTTTATCAGATATTTTTTTTCTCACACAAGTATTATCTACATCCCAAGTAATATTTTTCGCTTTTTTGTAAAGGAGAACATACGAGAAATATAATCTGTATCTATACCAATTTAATCATACCAATTTTTCCTAGCGATAAACTGATGTATCTTTTTATTTTATGAAAAAAAAAAGAGTCTTTTGTTTACATGAGCATTTATGGAAGTAACTAATTAATTGATCACATAAAAAAAAGAACGTACTTTTCTATTTAAAGAGGATTTTTTTCAGCCTTTTTTCTTTCTTTATTCTCAAAAAAAAAAAAAAAAAAAAAAAAAAAAATCTACTACTGCCTCAAAATAATCTGGTTGTTCTAAATGGTTGGCCCTCTTCATTCATATAAGGCCTTGGTTTACTCTGCTTATATCCTCTCTTGAAAAATACATGGATTTTTAGGTATGCTACTTTTCTTTTTTCTTTTTTTAAAAAAAAAATCCCTCTCTCAAATACTTTCCTAGTTACTAGAAATAAGAAAAAAATGTTACCTTGTGGCGTACTGTCTCTCTTACTCTATACCTATGGCGTTTTCAAGTAAAAGATGTTGGCTCTGCCGTTTTGGTGATGATGTCGGAAAGCACTCTGGCGACTAGGATGGTCATCACCGGTCCAGTCCTTTTTTTTTAAAAAAAAGAATATTGGATTATAATCGTACTTGGTCTTCGACTAGCTTAGTTTTCAAGGGAAGGGTATTCTACTCTGTCTTTAGCCTGTCTTTGGGACTGTCTGAAAAAAAAAAAAAAACTAGTCAGCTATCCAACGGAATCTCAAACACCTCCAATAATAATCTTATGCTTCATACTTAACACAAAAAATAAAAATTCCTTTCCTCTTTTAATAAATTTAAACTGTACATTACAAAGTACCTGCTATTTTTTTCTTATAAAACAAAATAAAACGCTATTTTAAATTATATTTGTTATCACTTTCTTTCAACTTTTTTTTTATTTATTCGCATAAAAAGGAGCTTGTACGAACCGAACTGTAACAACATCGTACGTAAAACATTTTAACTGACGTCTAAGTGCGAGTATGGTCTATTGATATTAATACGAGCTTAACGTTTTGTGAAGAAAAAAACGGCATGTCCCCACAGCGAGTAATTGCTGCAAATTTACTTTGTTGTTTATATATTTTAGGTAAACTTAAGATAAAACGGCTATAATGCATCTAAAGAGGGATTAGTGACAAAGTTTATCTCTGGATCTTTTCTCTGCTCATTTAAAGGTGCAAGATTAAAAGTTACAAAACTTTACTTTTTCTTATTGAAAAATGATAATGACGTTTTTTGGTCATGGTTTAGGGGGAAGAAATGGTTTCTTAATCAGCACCTACAGGAGAATCGACAATAGCAAATCTTACAAGTAAATAGAACATCATTTCCTACCAATTTGTTTACGATAATAAAATAGTCCAATATACTTTTAGTCGTTGGGAAACTGCGATTTGGTTGATAAAAGATGACTCTGGTTTTATGCATACTTTAGGCCGTTATCAATTGGCTGATATGCTCTAACAACTGCTAGGATATATTTGATTGAATTAAATCAATCTCTTAAGCGTAGATGCTGTGTTTTAATTGCATCGTTATCGACGGATCTCATTTTCGTGATTGTTTCCTCATATTCTGATCTAACGCGTACTCTTAAAAATAAAATTGAAAAAGTAGTTTATTTTTTACATATAAAACGAAAATGGAAAAATGGAAAAAGAGTAATTGCATGAAAAGCTGATTCTAGATTATTAAAAAATTACACAACCAAAAACTTTTTTTCTGTGTATGTGCGGAGTAGATAAAATATTGTGAAGTCTGTAAAAAAAAATTAATTCCTGCAAAACAACTTCCACAACATAAGCAACAACATGCCCGTCAATCAATTGATGAGAGATTCGATAGATACGAAAGAAAGCGAGGAGAGAGAGGAGAGACTTCCTCAAGTTCACCTTTGCCTATACAAAGCTCATCTGCTAAAAAAGTAATCATAGAACAAGATGATTGGTTAGAAGGAGATGACGTTGAAACGGAACAGTTTGAAGAGGATGAATCTGCTGAAGATTCTTTCAGCTTTGAGTTGGAGTTTAATGAAGATGATAGAAACTTTAGAGAGCTTTTAACTCTTGCTGAGGAAGAGGATAATGTTGAAAATCAACTTAATTACAAATAATGAAAGAAGACAACATCAGTTTTGTTGAAAAACTTGAAAATTTTCCAAGAAAATGTTCGCAATCCGACGGTTGAAAATCTAACAGAAAATGTTCCCTTGCAAAGTACACTAACTGAGCAAGAGAAATATAGCCTTGATTTAATGAAGCTATTGGGAGATAAAAATGTTTCAAAGAATGCGAAAGAAGATATTGTAAATTGGATGAACAAACATCTTGAAAACGCTGGGAAAGGAAAAGAAATAAACCGTTTTGATTATAAAATATTAACGAATAGACCATCTTAAACTTCTAAGTCTCCACAGAACCAGCACTTTAGTCTCCAAGAAACTATCAACTTTAAAACCTAAAATTTATGAAACATGTCACAACGGTTGTACTATGATTTATGCTGGTAAAAGCAACAATGAGGACAATGTCCAATGTTTAAACTAATATTATATGTTTTACTAGCGATCAGCTCGGACACCGTCAGGCTGAATGTCCTAATCCACGCAATCCCAGATTTAAACTTTGTGCTCCTAAAAAACCTAGAAAAACACCCACTACTAGAGAAACCCGTATGCCTCCCAGTACATAATTGTTTAAATCAAAGCTTGCTCCCACTGTCGCTGCTCGTGATACGGCACCTATTCCGACCCCTATCTCCATTACCGTCTTTACCCATGGCAGTAGCGATGCAGATTGTGTCCCTAGTGACATAGAAGAGGGAAAAAGTGATTCAACACCGGAAGAAACGGCAGATAGTCCCGTTTCTCGCTCAAATAATGTAACTGATGTCGAAGAACCCGCCATCAAAATATTTACTGATGATATGATTCTAGAGTGGACGCAGGGAAAACCTTCAACAAATGCCTAAAAATAGCTTTCGAACATCTCAAAAACGCACCTCAAATTACGCCTAACAGGGTACCTTCATTGCGTTTATTTATGTCGGAACCATCTCCACCAGAAACAGTTCCTTCTACCAACCTACCAAAATCTAACCAATAATAATAATAAAAAATCACGCTCAATTATGCATCCCTAAACTGTAAAAATTTAGTTAAAACAGGCGTTCCATCAACACAATCATCATATATTCGCTACTTATGACTTTAACCGTTCAATATCTTACCATTACAAGAAACCAATACTTCTGACTCCACCATCCCTTCCATCAATATGCAACTACAATCACTTCAAAAACCTTGTAAACAAAATTTTGTAGTATATTATCCTTTTTTTTTTCTAATCATTCGTTAACAATAGTTGATACAAATACCCTATATGCCTTAGATAGAATTTCACTTTGTAAAACTACTCATCCTCACGGATTTTATGAACTGTACTTTATAATTACTTAACTTTTATACACCTGCCAACTCCATCGTCTAAAGGAGAGCCTTTTCCGATTCTCTTTATTATATGCTTTTACAGCTCCATCTTACCGAAACTATAGCCTTACATCGTCTAATTATACCAGGCGACTTTAATTATGACTATGATAGGGATATACTACACATCAATCGCTCATGTAAAATTTCTACCGACTGGGTATCATTTTTATTAGAATCTTTTAATAACTGCGCATATTTTAATGATTTAGATTCTGTTACGTAACATCTTGTTTAATATGTTATTGACTATATATGCACAGGTAGAAATCTTCAACATCTGATTAAAGACGCCAATATCGAACCTATAAAACCTCAGCTATTTGATCATGCTCTACTGTCAATGAAACCCTCATTAATCAATTCTTAACATGAACCTGGACTATGGTGAGAAAACTCGGTATATGCTACCAATAACTCATTTCAGAAACAACTACTTTTAGATATGGCTTCGGACCTATCTCCACAATTGAAATGGAAAGCTGTCAAATCAGCAACAAAATGGATAATTAAATCCTTCAAGATTATTTATGTGTTTTGAAGAAAGTTGACTCTTACAAAACTGACGAGAAAACGAAATCGTTTGTTGCGTTTTAATCTCTAGTAGCAACACTTCAATTTACTTTTCCGAAAATTAGCAAAATGATATAACTACTTACTAAAGCAGGAAATTGTTGGTGTAGCTACCCTTAAATCAAATTTCACTCGATGAGAGAACAGTGAACGTTCCTCCTGACACCTCAAAAGTGTACAATCAACAAAGGAAAACGCGACAATATATGACTTCTCTTCAGTCCCCTATACCGCCAACTTCGATTATGGTTGGCAATTTATAACTAATAATCCTACGCGTATGCATTCGTATGTTCAACAATATTACAAAACATTGTACTCCGTAGATACAATTGAACTAGCCGATATGTTCAACTATTTGGACCATATTAGCCTTGATAGGACTCTTCACGTTAAAAAACCCCGAGTTGCTTCGTTCTGAAACCTTTTTAGATGGGCTGCTAGCTCAGACAAAATGAGCTAAAAAGAGTAGTAGTCCTGGTGTTGATGGCCTAGAATATCCTTCTCTAAATCGTTTATTCAGGATGCCTTGTTTGAAACAATTAATTTTTACTATTTACAATGGCACTTTGAATGGGGGTGATCCCTAATTCGTGGTACTCCTAGAAATAAAAGGGATCTGTCATCATCGAAAAATTGGTTGCTTATTTCTTTAATCAAGAGTGATACCATTTTTTTTCTGTTTTACTAGACTCCTCATAAAACGTTTAGGCTTATGTTAAGTACGCTTGTAAACTCGTATCAAACTGGTTTTGTACCTCGAGGATTTATTGGAGATAATGGAATGGTCCTCTCGATGGTTTCGGATCAAGCAAATGGATCGAATCTTCCGGGTATCGGTCTGTTTCTGAATCAAGAAAAAGCCTATAAGCGTGTACATTCAGGCTACCTAAGTCAAGAGATGCAAAAATTTGAGTTATTTTCTTCTTTCGTGAAGTATATTCATAAAATATTTTTTGGTTACGGCATATACAGTATATAAATATCAATGTATTTTTTCATAAGCATCATTTTTTTTATTAAATGCAATATTAAATGATGATTTTTAAAATGAGAGCTAAAGCAATGCTTTCCCTATATTGGTCTCTCTTCAGAAGATATATATGACTCAGTACAAAATCTGAAGGTTCCTCTTGGTATTCGTGATTCCAAGCGATATTTATCTGTCCTTTCCGTTATTCCATACCAACTGTGTAGCGTACGCTGGTAACATGGAAACGGTAAAGTGTATAAGTATCCTCTTTCGCAGCTCAAAATATCCTTCTTAGGGATAATCACTCATATATAGCGATTACTCCACTTATAGTTTATAATACTACTTATGTTTATACCTAGTTGGGTATGACTTGAATAAAAAGAAGGGGGGATTACAATAATTAATAAAATACGAAAAAGGGAACAAGGATAATTACAAATGACAGGCGGGAATGGTTACAAAGAAGTGGAAGGTATGTAAAGTCATGATATACACGGACCCTCGTTCTTATTTTTAATGAAAGTGAATAAGCTCAGGTACATATCATACGAGTTCCACTTTTGTATGCTTACTTATCTTGCTGGATCAGATTATTTTTAATCGTTGTACAACTTGCTTTATTCCTTGTCATAGATATACTTTATATATCAATTTAATTGGCATAGGGTTTGTATGGGCGAAGGGCTGATATTACCGGGAAAGTATACCGCATTGTATGTACATTTTTTACTGTAGTATCAATCATACATACTTTTTATACTAAGTGTGTATTTTCGTTTTGGTAAAACAGAGTTGAATAGTTTTAAAGTTTTAATTGACTTTTAAAGATGCACACCTGTAATAAAATCTATTTCTTCCTTTTACAAAAAAAGGGTCTTTCCTTTTCTATTACTTTGACTTCTAAAAGTTCTGAAATTATTTTCCGCCCCTCATTTAACTAGCGAAAAAAAGATATTAAACCGGGTCAAGAAATGCCTTTTGGGATTTCAATATCTTAAAATTAGTTGGTGGAGAGATGGAAGAGAAAGATTTGGTTACACTTGCAAGACCAATGACTTTATCTTGTTTTTAAAGCGAGAAAGAATAAAATACAAACGAAATTATTAACGAGTGGTAATTGTGGCGGCCGTTTTCGTCCGCAAAGACGAATTTCGGCCGCAATTTCAACTTGTTTTTTTGACGAATAAATGCAGATAAACATCATTTTTTATTTTAATTCTTGAAACTTAAACTCATGAAGAATAATACCTTTCTTTTCTTTTTTTTCATACTTTTTCATCCTTTAAAATCACTTTAAAATTTACATTAAGTTTTTTTTTTTTACATCATGCCTCGTGTAAGCTCTCTTATTTGTGTTGGATCACTCGTATCTGTAGTCTCAAAAACTGCAAGGTATTAATTAGAACTGTTTTCAACACCTTTCTCTCTTTTTTTATAATAAAAATATACTTTTATAATTATTCTGTTAATGTTTATATATGCGGAATAAAACGGCCGCGCCTAAAAAGGCAATTGACCTGTTTGAAAAAAAAGGTCAAAAAATAGTAGAACGAAACTAGAGAATCATATAAAAGTTTTCAAAAATGCTCTTGATAACATACAGATGGGCCTGGTTGATAAAGCAACTTTTTATTGGCAGTGTATCAAACTGTACTTATTTTTGATGTCACGGCCGTTTTAGGTCGCGGAGCATGATTACCACTTGTTAAAGATCATACTGTTGTACGGTAGACATAAACCAAAGAAGTCTGAGATTAAATATAGTTTATGCGTCCAAAAGATGGTATGACTATTTTTTTCTTTTGCTTATTCGGCTTTTAATTTCAGAATTATCACGTTATGGAAACACTTTTATATCATACTGTTTTTACTTGTGATACGTATAGATAGTTATAATGATGTGTGGTATGGATAAACTAAAATACTAATTTTATAATACGTAACAAGCGGCACTTTTTGTTTACTTTTTGACCAAAACAAAAAAAGTTTAAACTTTACGTTGCCTGTTTTAAAACAAATAAACTTTGCGTTTCATATTCCGCTGTCACTTAATGTATCATAACTACTCGGAACGAGTTCATGGGGTCCCGAAATAACGTATATATTTACCCCTTTTTCTTCTTTTTACTCCTTTTTCTTTTTCATTAACAAAAATATTAGTATGGAAGAAGTATATGATCTTCTCCAACATACACATTCTGTTGTTTTTCGTAAGTGATCCTCTTACTGTAAAATAATTCTATCTTTTGTTTTTTAAAAGAAAAGACTTATTGTCATAGATCTTGGAGTGAATACGACTAATTCAGACTATTATCCCACTTCAACAAGGGATTCCAAATACAACACCCCACGTTTAAAGTAAGTATAGAGTACTAAAAAAAATATACGATAACTCTTAACAATTTGTAAAAATGTAGCGAAGCTAGTTATATCACTTATGATAAACATAAATTTAATGTTTTAAGTTGGGGAAATCAAAGTGTAGACAATAACAAACAAGATACAGTACGAATTGATGTGTCCAGAGAGAAATTATACCAACTCTTTAAAAAGGACAAAGATAGCTGGGATCAAGATGACTTATTCACGTTAACAGCTGTATCAGACTTTATTCGCTTATATGTAACGAAACTAATTAAATATTCGCAAGGAGAAATTAAAGATAGTGGTGCACTCCACTACGTATTAAATGTACCGTCAGAGTGGGAAGAAGAAATAAGAGAAGTTCTGATTCGACCTATTTTTGTTCAAGCCAACTTAATATCAAAAGAAGATCACCAAGACAGGCTTTTATTTTGCTCCGACATAGAATCTATCTATTACTACTTAAGTAACCCTAAAGGTCCATCTTTTGCTAAAATGATGCGTAATACAATTTTGGGTAGAATTGGTGCTGTGAAGGAGGATAAGGTGTCGATCAAGCTGTATTTAATATTAATCGGAAATCCTCTATTTGCTTTTTCCGGTTCTGTAATGTTTCCGAAAATCATGAATTCAAATGCAATGTCTCTTACTTCCGACAATGTTAAAAATAGTATTAGAGAGTTTATAAAGATCAAATTCTCTTTCGACGCTCAAGAAGACACTATCCTAAATATTATGAAAGAATTGGGTAATGATACCTTTACTTATATGGTTAGTAATGTAACATGTAATTAATGAGACGATATCAACTAACGGGTTATTATATTAGCGAGACGAAGAGGAAGTTTTTTATTTAATGAAACCTTTCATTACTGACGAAAACATATCCGAATTAGATAAACGCAAAGAAAAACTTATTAGATCCATTCGGCCTTTTGATATATGCGCTGAAATCAGTAAACATTTGCCTAATAACTTGAAACGATTAATTTCAAACAACCTTGTGAAGGAGTACTCTATTTTAAAATTTACTGATAGATATACTTCTAAAATTGAATTAAACGAAGGTCTATTAAATTGGTCAAGATTTTTGTTTCAGTATAATCGAACATATTCTGGTCCCAGCTATATCGCACCTAAGGATATTTCGAATAAATATATTGACAATTCTGGTATCATTCGGGGGACTTTTCAATACTCGATTAACGCAATTCAGAATTCTAGCATATACAGTAAACCGCATATACTATCAGCAGAACACTCGGCGATCTCGTCTTCAACATTCTTAAACTCGAAACCAGATGCCATTATGAATATAGGTACACCATCATTATATGTTTTATTATCTCAGTAGTAATGCTTTTTACGACTAGATATTTTGCTCGATTCTACAGTGTTATCGTTCTCACTTTTAGATGAAAATGGTCTAGTAAAAGAAATCTGGAACCATAACTACTTTGTACCTGACATAAGGTAATATATGATTAAAACATTATGTAGATATCTATACTAATACAGCATTAGTTTACGTTCTCTGGGATCGTTCTTTACTTTTTCAGAAGTAGTAACATTAAATGTCAACAATTCGTAAGTCTACTCATAAGTATGATATATTCGCTACGAATAAAAAAATTAATGGCTTATTTAGATTTATCACGTTTGTTGAAGAATACTTAGTGGGTGAATCAAATATTTCTTCTGGTGGAATAAATAAGGACATGCTGATTGAAATAGAAAATATTCTAAGCGTAGAGAGCCATAACAAAGATGTAATGGTATCAACGCAACAGCAAGCATACATTGAAGCATTTGTATTGATTTATATGATTTATATAAATGTAATTATATCAAGAAAGACATTGAAAATTACAGGAGGTAATGAAAATATAAAAACTGGATATGCTATTACTGTTGAAAAAATGTTATTTCAGAAGTTACTTGTCACTGAGGATGATCTAAGAGATATAATTTATGCAAGCAATCTGGTACAAGAAGACGACAGCTATAAAAAACTCAGAATTACTACACAAGGACAAAGACAAGGATTCTTGCCTGTAATTCAACAGTCATTCAAACTACGATTTCCACTCAGGTCTTTCTTTATGGTAGCTCAACTGCATAAAGACTATGTACAGCTAACGCTAAATCAAGTGGTAACTGAATCTGGTTCAGATCACAAAGATCAGGAAACAATTGTTATCAAAGAAGAAATAATCCCTATTCCCAATATATATGACTCATTGTGCTTCAACATGTGGAGCAATATTACAGAAAATAGCAGTCTAATTCAACTATGTGACACACATAAAGGATATAACGACAGCGAATTACTAGATATATTCTCCTTAGAGAACCAAGCAGAATTTATGAATAACCTGAAGGAGTACATATCTAAAGATGTAAGTAACCTAAAATAGTGTCAGTGATTATCATTCCGTTTATCTAAAATTTCAATTTATACTTTTTATAGATCCTTAACAAGAATTTGACCACACAAAAAGCAGACAAAACCACTGTATATATAAGCAAGTTATGTAACTGTAGAGTTTGTTTAACGGTAAACGATATTACAGAGATATCTTTCCGACCAGTTCTACAAGATATCATCTCTCTTGTATTTACCTCCTTGATAAATAAGCAACTCTTTGGAAACTATAGACATACTCAATATGTGTTTCACCTGATATGCTTCAACTATAATCCACAGTTCCAACATATCCTTATGAAAATACTAGATGACGAAACCGACTATTTTTTGTATGAGCAAAGAATTGACATGGCTTATTATACGATACCAAAATTATCAAATCGACTGATTCAGCCTATTCTACAACAAGAACCATGTTCATATAAAGGATTTCAAGTGGGTATTTTACGTCAAGTTTATAGTGAAAATTTCGGTTTCGGTTTTGAAAATTCTTCGGATGATACTGTACTTAAAAACAATAGAGAAGATAGAAACACCATTTTAATCGATGACGAAAACTTATTTCCGTTGTTCAAGAAGGGAGACAAAATGAATGAAAGCCAATTAAACCGAGTATTTTATTTGAATATGAATCGAGATGAGGTCAGCATGACTTTTGGTCTATGTAGGTGATAATATAAAGAATTTTGCTTTTTTAACTTACATATACTTCAATAGTTTTCTTTAAACTTAAGCCAGTTGCTAGTTTAAGGTCCGATGAACTTATTGGTTTAGAGCATGCAACTGAAAGATTCGGAGCTAATTTATATTTAAATTGTATAAATACATTCGAGATAAATCAAGATATACCTTATATGATCTCTATAGTTTACCGCAGTTATTCTTCGTCCCTTTATTTTGAAATTAAAGCGGTTGGAGACGAGACTGAAATACAGTATATAACAGTACTGGCGGAATCCATGACATTATGTCGATTTTAAAAAAAAAAAAGGATTACCATTGTGTTCATGGTATACTCACTATATTTTACACTTTAATAAAAAAAAAATTACAGTTTATAAATGCGTATAGAAGTTGTAATTAAGAACTTTTATATTCGTATATAAAGCATTATACAGAGTAACAATATAAAAATGCTGCTTCATGCTGTCGGCAATTCCACAAATCTGAGATCGAATATAACGAAAGCATTTATAAAATGACATTTATTTCTTTTTCTCCCTCAAGCCATAGTGCTTTCTACGTCCCATTTTCTTCTTAATAAAGGCACGTATACTATTATTTATATCTGCATTTATAGAGTATTATACCTGTGTGTGTAGTTGTTTCTCATACTCTTTTTATATTTCTTGACTGATCTTAGAGAGGTATGTATTATATCGCCACAATTGCCGCTTATGCTAGTTATCGGAAAGTGCAAAGGGAAGAAGTTATATTATCTTGAGTAGGTCTCATTCTAACACAAAATTTTTTCTAATCTATAAAAAGGAATTAAAGCTTTCTTTTTATCTATAATAGCAGCAAAATGATGCGTTCTTTACAAAATCAATTGCATGATTTCATTTCCGTCTGAGATCGAATATGGTTCATGCACAGACACAAAAAAAAATGCAATATAATTAAGCTGAATTGGAAATTAAGTAAACCTGTTTACTTACATCTCTCACCAAATTATAATACGTTCTCTAAATAAGGTGAAGGTAAAGGGTATTAAAAAAGTTTCGTCTGATGATGGGTTTTTGGGCTATACAAGTATAATTCAATACATATAACGAAACAAGAACATTTATGAGATGGTAGATATAAGTATATGTAGATTCTCTTTCCTCCTCCCCCCCCCTTTTTTTTTAAAAAAAAAGAACAGATAAATAAAGTATGCTTATCTTGATGGAGCAAGAAATTATTTATAATTACGCACGATTATTATATCGTAAGAAAATGCCTCAGCTATTTAATGTCTGAATAACTTCTGTTTTCTTTATGAGTTTTAGTTTAACTAAGACCATCCATGGCTCGAAGCCAAAATTATATTTCGTATATGCAGGTTTTACGAGAATTAAATTTATATATATACCTTGATATTCCTTTTTTTGTTAATAGTTACAGTTATACACAAGGTCAAGGCAGCATAGAACTCATTTAGAAACATATGATGGAACACAAACTAGTTTACTTCCTCAAAAAAAGGGTATTTCCTGCGGAAGAAGCAGAAGGTTCGAATACACAAACTACAGCAAAGGGATTAAAAACATACAATGTCTCCAATAAAGATAAGCTGCTTAATTTTAATCTATCTGTAAGAGAACACTCGCAGAAAAGCATACAAACGTTTTTGAAAAATGAAAATAAACTAAATGAATTTAAAATAAAATCACTATCATCTACAAGGCTATCTACCGGTATCATTACAAAAGCGGAGGATATGGCTGGATTAAAGCCCAACGAAATAAAAGCATGGTACCAAGAGAAATCGTACTTTATGACTAGAATATGTTCAGGAACATTCTCGATGAGATACTTCAACAACAATGCGCTCCCTCTCCAAAGCAACCTGTAGCTTCTGCAGCGATACTTTCTCAAAGACCAGTCAGAGACGAAGCCGGAACAAGTACTTCTCTTCCCCTTTTACCTATTGAAAATGTTCAAGAAACAGAGGAACCTCTCGAAACCACACAAAAACTTGAATATCATACTTGTACTGTAGTTTTAAATAGTATCATTAGACAAGATTTGCCTCAAGATATTAAATATACCTTCATACAAAAGTTTAATCAGTCAATGTCCAATGTATCGAACTTCACAAGCGAGTTTCAATTTTCAATTTATTCTTTGATGATGAACTTTAGACATCATACCATCAATAGAAATATTTTTAACCAAGCAGTAGAATATAAGTAACAAGTAGGTTTTGAAATAAGTTCAATATTTCTAGAAGGTTTCCAGTCAACGGCCAATATACGATTTTCTGCACCTTCACATTCCGAAGAGGTAATGGTTTCGGATGTTCTGCGGAGAGTTGAGCAGTATTTTTTCAAAGCAACATTTAAACTCCATATTCAGCTCTTCTTTTTTTTTTTTTTTTTTTTTTTTTTTTTTTTGGGTTACGTGGAACGAGACAAGAAACAAAAACTGCACACCCACTTCAAATATAATTGAATAATTATATTCCAGAGTCTAATAAACTGCTATTTTCTGATGTGAACGCAACTACTCCTCCGTTGCTGTCAATATCACTTGCTCAGTATATTACAAATTTTGAAATTATGTGGAAAAAGGGACTATATTCTACAAAACTTTAAACAGACTACTAGATGTTTTACTGAAAGCTCATTTGGCCCCAATAACATATCAAGCGTAATTCTGCTTTTATTGAATCCAAAAAAAAACAAAAAAAACGGAACTCAAAATTTTTGCAATGAAAGAATACATGAAGAAACAAACATCAGACTTGGTAAACGTTTCGTTACCGTCGTCGTATGATAATTCGTGATGAATATTATAAAATACAAAAGTATGACTCAAAAGATACGAAAACCCCTAATCAAAAACGGCAAGACAAAATTAGAGGATGTTACGAAAGGATCAGAATATATCAAGAGAATATTGCAGCCACGGTATGATCTATTACATTTAAATTCAGATTAATGTACAGTAATACTCACATGTTCTATTAATTTTTTAGAGGGAAAGCAGACCTGAAGCCGAAGGTGGTGTTAAACCTGGAGGTTGTATCTTAGATAATGATCCGTTAGTTCTTTAAGAAGCTACGACTTATATGACTGCAGAGGAAATCGTACTAGAAGAAGACTTGACCGAAAATAGATCAACAGATGCGACACGAAGAAAAATAGGACAGATAAAGGGCTTTTTAATGAGTATAATTATCAATGCTGAAATTAGGAAGCAAATCACGGAGGAAAGGCTTTCCGAATTATGCCCTGAATTAAATGAACAAGAGATTCGTGTTTGCATGTTACTGTATAACTCACTGGCTGTATATATACCATCGAAAGATAAGCGCTATTTGGTTATTTATCTACTGACTTTTGTGATTTTAGCAAATGATTTGTTACGTTGCTGAGGGTACTCTCGTTTTATGGAAAAGTATGTCCGGAACCCGCTACCCAACAAAATAGCTCGAGCATAGATCGTACGTCTGTTTACCGCTTATTCTGCGTATCTGATGATAACCGGTTTCGAATTTTTGATTTTAGAGAAGAGGTTATTGCTTCCGATACAATTGCTCGATCTTGTAAAGATGCTGTTTTTAATTCTTTTTTTCGACAGATCAAGTATCCAAAGATTAGGTTGTTTGTATCGTTTAATTTCTGCTCACAATGTAACTATATTGCCTGGTATGAATATTTTGGGTACGAGGAAAAAATAAATTGGCGGTAATTACCAGTACGACGAAAAAAGAAATTAAGCAATAATATTCCCTGGGGAGTGATGTGATCCAGCATATACAAGTATTTATCCTCATATATATTTACACATACATGGTTATCTCAAGCGTCTTTATCCCTTTAAGACTAATTCATATTTATTTTAACTATGCTTTACCAACATCGTCCAGTAATAACTGTTGTCTGAGTAATGATTAGAGGATTGACCATAATTATATATCTTGGCCGAAGACTAGGTTAGATAAGCACGACTTGAAGTTATATAACGAAACTGTAGCAGTTCTAGTGATACAGCACATTACCAGACTTATACTTAAACTCAGCTATAAAAAAGCTATATAACCTATATCTTTTTTCATGTAATAAAACGAAATTCTATTCTTTGCGACTGATTACTTTTAGTATATTTTTATTTTTTATTTTTTTGAATCTTCACTAATTTATAGCTCGGATTCTACAGGGATATATTCGAAGACAACAACTGAAAGATAATGCTAAATTAGGCGGAACGTATACAGTTACAAAATAATCCTGAAGAAATTGATTGCAACTTTTCGTTCTCTGGCACCGATAATGGAATAGCAAAAATGACAGAAACCGTTCCTTTAGACCTTGAAAGCTTTAACTATCACTTAAGATTGCACAACATGTATAGTCCTCTAGCTGACACTCAAGAATCTACTGATGATGTTTAAGAGCTTCCGTTTATACCATTTCCTAAGCCTCTTACTGTGAATGCAGGTGATATCGATTTATGTGGTGGTCATTGGCGGCTAAGAAGAAAAGTGGAAAGAGAGAAGAGGACGACAGATGTAGGGCAGTTTGCCACACAAATGGAAAGAAACCTCGCAGAAAATCGTTTCTCAAAAGCTATCGCAGTACAAGAAACAAAGCGAGCATACAGAGAGCAAATAGTTAGCCGGGAACAGCTTCGCGAGTTTTATGGATCCAGAAAAAAAGCTTCAGCGAAAAGCAAAGTCGAAATTTTGGGCTACAAATTTCGAAGCCATTTATTTACCCAAGAAAGAAAGGAGATGAAATATGGTAATAAGCATATGGTTATGTTTATTGGTGATAGGGGAACTGGTGCTGGTTCAACAATTAAAGGATATCGTCAATATGGTGGGACTTGGAAACAAAAAATTCACGGCTAATCCAATACAACATGCATTACAAATGAAAACAAAGCAACCCAAACTTGCATCTATTATCTTTGTCCTTTATATAATACCAAGCAAAAAAGTCATGATGAAGAGGGAAATGATTCAGAAAAGCATAAATGATGCATTTATTTGTTATAATCAAGCCTGTGATTCTGTACGCGATAATCAAAATGTACAAACAAGAGACAGCGTTTCGGCTATGGCCATCGGTTTATCCTGTCTGGCTACACCATTAAATAAACAGTTATCTCTTTTTTTTTTTGAGACTGATTACTTTTTAGTATCTTTTTATTTTTATTTTATTTTTGAAGTCCTTACTATTTTATAGCTCGAGTTCCACAATCTGCTACAAAGTCGATCCTATTAAAATGTCAAAGAGACTGGTGATGAATCTTCAGCGTGATTCAATTTACACAAAATATGGTACAAGATGAAAAATAAAAAAAATATATGGATCAAAGTCTTACTGGACAACTCTGGGGATTAAATACTACTGCTACTGCTGTTCATAATTTGTAAAGTTAAATTGGCCTTATTCTTTTAAAAAAATAACACACCTTTATTTAAAAAGAAAGAAACAGTTCCACGTTGATACTTCTTTCACCCTGCTAGTTTTACTTTATTTTTCTTTAAAGTGAAGAAAAGGCGCAGAAATAGATCTTATTACATACGAAATATAATATTTATAGAATTAGTTTCGCTTATATTATAATAATGGAAGATGTTTGTTTTTATTAGCAGAGGTGTGAACTCGAAATTACTTTAAAGAACACGAAATACAGAATACTTTAGACAGATTCTATACTTGTGATACATACCGGAAATGTTACATTTCCCCTCCCTTCTTTTTTATTTTTATTTTGAGAGCAGGTAATTCAAACACGCTTATATCGACAGTATCAGTTGTCGTTACGTCTATGTGGCACTTCTACAGATAATATAACGTTTCATCTTAAAGCTATTAAACTTTTTTTGTTGCATCAAAAAACAAACAAATAAATCTGATATCCGTTATGTTCACCCATTTTTATTTACTTGTTCCAAAAAGAAAAAAGGTACGATTGTATCTTAATTATCTCATATTTCACTATAGCCATATAAATATATGATCGACAGAGAAACTATTTTTAAACTTTACGCTTGCGTTTCATATTCCGCTGTCACTTAATGTAACATAACATACTACTCGGAACGAGTTTATGGGGTTCCGAAATAACGTATATATTTACCCCTTTTTCTTCGTCTTACTTCTTTTTCTTTTTCTTTAACAAAAATATTAGTATGGACGAGGTATATGATCTTCTTCAACATACTCACTTCGTTGTTTTTCCGTAAGTGATCCTCTTACTGCAAAACAATTTCATCTTTTGTTTTTTTTAAAAGAAAAGCCTTATCATCATATAGATCTTGGAATGAATACAATTCATATAACTTATTGTCCACTTCAACAAGAGCTGTCCATACACACTTCCAAATACGAGTAATTAAAGAGCACAAAAAATATACGATGACTTTGAACAATTTGTAAAAATATAGCAAAGAGAGTTATATCACTTATGATAAACATAAATCGAATGTTTAAGTTGGGGAGACCAAAGTGTCGACGATAACGGAGAAGATACAGTACAAATCGATGTGTCCAGAGAGAAATTATACCAACTCTTTAAGAAGGGCAAAGATAGCTGGGATCAAGATGACTTATTCACGTTAACAGCTGTATCCGACTTTATTCGCTTATCTGTAGAAGAACTAATTAAAGATTCGAAAGAAGAAATTAAAGATCGTGGTGCACTCCACTACGTATTACTTGTACCATCGGAGTGGGAAGAAGAAATAAGAGAAGTTCTGTTTCGACCTATTTTTGTTCAAGCCAATTTAATATCAAAAGATGATCACCAAGACAGGCTTTTATTTTGCTCCGATGTAGAATCTATCTATTACTCCTTAAGTAACCTAAAAGTATTTTTTTTACTGAAATGAGGCGTAATACGTTATAGGTAGAATTGTTGCCAAGAAGGGGATCAAGTGTCGATCAAGTTGGATTTAATCTTAACTGGAAATCCCTATTTGATTTTTCCGGTTCCGTAACGCGTCCGAAAATCATTAATTCAAAAGAAATGTCTCTTACTTCGACGATGTTAAAAATGGTATTAGAGAGCTTATAAAGACCAAATTCTCTTTCAATGCTCAAGAAGACACTATTCTAAATATTACGAAAGAATTGGGTAATCGTACTTTTACTCGTATGGTTAGTAATGTAACATGGGATTAATCAGACAATATCAACTAACAGGTTTTAATAATAGAAAGATGAAGAGGAAGCTTCTTATTTAATGAAACCTTTTATTACTGACGAAAACATATCCGAATTAGATAAACACCAAGAAGAACGTATAAAATCCATTCGGCCTTTTGATATATGTGCTGAAATCAGTAAACATTTGCCTAATAACTTGGAGAAACTACTTCCAAACACCTTGTGAAGGAGTACTCTATTTTAAAATTTACTGATAAATATACTTCTAAAATCGAATTAGACGAAGGTCTATTAAATTGGTCAAGAATTTTGTTTGAATATAATCGAATATCTTCAGGTCCAGCTATATCGTACCTGAAAGCCTTTGAATAAATATATTGAAATCAAGATATAATACGGGGGACTTTTCGATACTTGATTAGCGCAATTCAGAATTCTAACATATACGGTAAACCGCGTATACTATCAACAAACTTCGGCGATCTCGTCTTCAATATTCCTAAACTCGAAACCAGATGCCATTATGAATATAGGTACACCATCATTATATGTTTATTATTTCAGTAGTAATACTTTTTACAATTAGATATTCTTCTCGAGTCTACAGTGTTATCGTTCTCACTTTTAGATGAAAATGGTCTAGTAAAAGAAATCTGGAACCATGACTACTTTGTACCTGACATAGGTAATATATGATAAAACATTATGTAGATATCTATACTAATACAGCATTAGTTTACGTTCTCTGGGATCGTTCTTTACTTTTTCAGAAGTAGTAACATTAAATGTCAAAAATTCGTAAGTCTACTAATAAGTATGATATATTCGCTACGAATAAAAAAATTAATGGCTTATTTAGATTTATCACGTTTGTTGAAGAATACTTAGTGGGTGAATCAAATATTTCTTCTATTGTATTAAATAAGGATATGCTGATTGAAATAGAAAATATACTAAGCGCAGAGAGCCATAATAAAGATATAATGGTATCGATGCAACAGCAAGTATATATCAAAGCATTTGTATCGATTTATATGATTTATATGAATGTAATTGTATCAAGAAAGATGCCGAAAATCGCAGGAGGTAACGACAATATAAAAACTGGATATGCTATTACTATTGAAAAGACGCTTCTTCAGAGATTACTTGTCACTGAAGATGATCTAAGAGATATGATATATGCAAGCAATCTGGTACAAGAAAATGACAGCTATAAAAAACTCAGAATTACTACACAAGGACAAGGACTCTTACCTGTAATTCAACAGTCATTCAAACTACTGTTTCCACTCAAGTCTTTCTTTATGGTAGCTCAACTGCATAAAGACTATGTACAGCTAACGCTAAATCAAGTGGTAACTGAATCTGGTTCAGATCACAAAGATCAGGAAACAATTGTTATCAAAGAAGAAATAATCCCTATTCCCAATATATATGACTCATTGTGCTTCAACATGTGGAACAATATTACAGAAGATAGCAGTCTAATTCAACTATGTGACACACATAAAGGATATAACGACAGCGAATTACTAGATATATTCTCGTTAGAAAATAAAGCAGAATTTATGAATAACCTGAAGGAGTACATATCTAAAGATGTAAGTAACTAAAATAGTGTCAGTGATTATCATTCTTTTTATCTAAAATTTTAATTTATACTTTTTATAGATCCTTAACAAGAATTTGACCACACAAAAAGCAGACAAAACCACTGTATATCTAAGCAAATTATGTAACTGTAGAGTTTGTTTAACGGTAAACGATATTACAGAGATATCTTTCCGACCGGTTCTACAAGATATCATCTCTCTTGTATTTACCTCCTTGATAAATAAGCAACTCTTTGGAAACTATAGACATAGTCAATATGTGTTTCACCTGATATGCTTCAATTATAATCCACAGTTCCAACATATCCTTATGAAAATACTAGATGAAGAAACCGACTATTTTTTATATGAACAGAGGATTGACGTAGATCACTATACGATACCAAGTTTACCAAATCAGCTGTTGCAGCCTATTCTTCAGCAAGAACCATGCTCATATAAAGGATTTCAAGTGGGTGTTTTACGTCAGGTTTATAGTGAAAACTCCGGTTTCGGTTTTGAAGACTCTTCGTATTGTCCTCCCATTGTACTTAAAAGCAATCGAGAGGATACGAACACCGTTTTAATCGATGACGAAAAAGTATTTCCGTTGTTCAAGAAGGGAGACAAAATGAATGAAAGTCAATTAAATCGAGTGTTTTATTTGAATGCGGATCAAGAATACGGCAGTAATATGCTTTCTCTACGTAGGTGATAATATAAAGGATATTACTTTTTTAACTTACTTAAACTTCAATAGGTTTCTTTAAACTTAAGCCAGTCGCTAGTTTAAGATCCGATGAATTTATTGGTTTAGAGCATGCAACTGAAAAATTCGGAGATAGTTTATTTTTAGATAATATAAATACATTCGAGATAAATCAAGATATACCTTATATGATCTCTATAGTTTACCACGGTTATTCGTCATCCCTTTATTTTGAAATTAAAGTGGTTGGATGCGAGAGTTACACAGAGTATATAACAATACTTGCGGAACCCATGACATTATGTCGATTTTAAAAATAGAAAAATTACCATTGTGTTGATGGTGTACCTACTATATTTTACACTTTAATAAAAGAAATTATCGCTTATAAATTCATATAGAAGTTGTAATTAAGAACTTTTATAGTCGTATATAAAGCATTATACGGAGTAACAATATAAAAATGATGTTTCATGCAGTTGGCAATTCCACAAATCTGAGATCGAATATAACGAAAGCATTTATAAAATGACATTTATTTATTTTTCTCCCTCAAGCCACAGTGCTTTTTACGTCCCATTTTCTTCGTAATAAACGTGCGTGTACTATTTTTTATATCTGTATTTAAAGAGTGTTATATCTGTGTGTGTAATTGTTTTACACGCCCTTTTTATATTTCTTGACTGATCTTTGAGAGGTATGTACTATATCGCCACAATTACCGCTTATGCTAGTTATCGATATGAGTTTGTTTGGTTGACCAGTATTTGAAATAAAAGTAAAAAGGCGAGGGGATGAAGCTATATCATTTTGAGTAGGTCTCACAACTACGTTATTTGCTTGAAGTATTCCTTGGGTTTAGACTCTTTAAAGCCGCTTTGAGTTCAGATTCCTAACTAAATAAACTATACACTTAATGTCCCTTCGATGTTTGATACAACGAAAATGAATTTGGTTTATCAAGTCCGGAAAGAATATACCTAAAAGAGAGAGATATTTACCTTGAATAACATGATAAAATTGGATGGTGAATGGGGGCTTGTTCATCCCCTTTTTCATCGAGCGAAGGATTTATAATATGATCTTGCTCTAACCAAAATTTGTAGGTGGGTCCTTCTGGGATGTGTCATATGGATCAGAGGCGAACAATTTTTGTCTCATTCTAACACAAAACTATTTTCTAATCTATAAAAAGAATTAAAGCTTTCTTTTTATCTATAATAGCAGCAAAATGGTGTGTGCTTTACGAAAAGAATTGCATGTTTTCATTTCCGTCTGAAATCGAATATGGCTCATACAGAAACACAAAAAAAATGCAATATCATTAAGTTAAATAAATAGTTAATGAAGTTCGAAGCATGACTGAAAAACTAAACTTATTATCCGAAGTGGAGGAGACTCTTGTTGTGTTACCATATTTTCTTTATTAATTCGAATATTCAGAAGAAAAAAATATAATGATGATAATAATAAATTGATTGTTGGGATAATAATAAAATCTTATCCATACAGAAAGAAATAATAAAATAAAATATAAAATAAAATATAAAAGGGCGGGACAACAAGAGTCTCCTCCCCTTCGGATAATAAGTTTAGTTTTTCAGCTATACTTCGAACTTAATTAACTATTATCCTTCATTGGGTCGGAGGCTTTTGTTGTGTATACAGAATAAAGTGAGTGTACTTCACAAAATAAGATCAGTGAAATTAGTAGTAGAAGCCCGATTTAATCGATAGTAAGTATCGAAGATTGAAGAAGAAGCCCAGACCCATGTGTAAGAACATCTTCTAATTTAGCCCCAGCCAAAATTGCTCTCGTTGATCCTACCGCACGTGCTTTGATAGCCTTGGTTCTTAAAGAAGTAGGAGATATAGTGGTGGTGGCCAAATTCAGAACGTATTTGATATGGTTACTAATACGCTCAGAACCGATATACTTATCAGAATCAGTTACGTTACGAACTAAAGACACATAAGAAAACTGAGGAAGCCGAGGATGTTGACATATCAGTGGAGGCAGAGATATAAATCACTCTTTGTACGCTTGATAGCAAAGCCACAGGGCATAAAGAAGGATTTGAGTGCACAGAAATAACTACGACTTTTTTGATAGGACGACCAGAACGCTTTTCCTTAGGATCCAGAATCACTAATTGCAGTGTATCAGCAGAAACCAAAGCCTTACCATCATTAATGCGTTCGATATCAGAAGGACGTAAAAACCCTGATATACCCAACAGAAAACATAGCTTTTGTGTTAGTCTCAAAAGTGGCATTTGTTGATTGTCCCCCTCAGAGCGAGAACAAAATCAATAGCGGGTTGTAAATTGATGACAGGAAAATCAAACGAAAGAATAGCACCATTCTTTAAGGTAGCAAAGAATTTGATATATAAAGGATCCGATGTAATCTGCGCTCCTTGCTCGGTTGTATATAGTTGAAGAATACCTTGTTTATACTGTAAGTTAGTGGAATAAACCCATTCATGATGAACATGACCATAGACTAAGTAATTAACCAAGCCAATAGCTGTAACAAATTCCAAGACGTTACGATTATGTTGGGTACCTCAATTCAGAAAACGTTGGTGAGTTCCATCATAGCGTTGATGCTGTAGCTTGCGCCATGTAGGGTTATATATAATAGCAGATGATTCTTCATTCAAAGTAGAAGGCAAGTCAATACGCCGTTGTTTCGTGATACCTAAAGAACCAGGTGCCATGCCATCAACTGCCAATGTTGATTCTTCTCCAAAAGCGACTGCAATTATCCTGGAGCTGCTTGGACTTGATTCCGTGGGATCATTAACGGATTGTGGCGTCGAGTTAGTTGTAATAGACGAGGGCACCATATTGCACTGATCCAATGTGGTGTTATCAGCGTACATTCCTTTACCTGATCCAATTGCAGCTTCTGAAGTATACTGGGTATCATGTTCCAAGGCGGGCAGATATACGGGTTGTTGAACGGAGTCCAAGTCAGTTTCATTGCATCGGTTGCTATCGCCCGATCGTCGAACTTCCACGTTACAAAATGGCTGTGGAATCCGAGCTATAAATAGTGAAGGTTCAAATAAAGAATAAAAAAAAAGATACTAAAAAGTAATCAGTCGCAAAATTAGGGTTTTCGTTTTATTAAATAAAAAGGTGCAGGTTTATATAGCTTTTTTATATCTGAATTTAAGTACAATTCTGGTAGTGTGCTGTATCACAATAAGTGCCACAGTTTCCTCATACAACTTCAAGCCGTGCTTATCTAACCTAGTCTTCGGTCAAGATACGTCAATCCTCTAATCATTACTCAGACAACAGTTTTTACTAGACGATGTTGGTAAGGCTTAGTTAAAATAACTATGAATTAACCATAAAGGGATAAAAACGTGTGAGATAATCACGTACATGTAAATATATATAAAGAATATATATATATGTGTATATGCTTGATCACATCGCTAGCGGCATTTGGTGTTCAGCTGTGCTGCAAATAGATCGACTGAATGCGGACCCCATTGTTGTTCCAGTTGAGAGAATATTTTCTGGCTGAGACTCCATTCCAGTTGTTGATCCAATTGTTGTCGGGACAGTGAATCGGCCGGGTTGGACATTGTTGCTATATAATCCGCCTTTATTCGTGTATTGTTCGTTAAGCAGTTGTTCCATATTTTTTTGAGTGAGATCCAAAAGATGCTGCGACCTGGTTCGGTCAAAATGGTTTACGTAAGATATGACGGTGGAGTTGTCGCAATAGATTCGAATCGAACAGCCTTGATATTTTGGATGGATGACGATTAAATATATGACCATAAGCTCGAGATAATTTATATACTGTAACTTCTCGTTTGGCGACCACAAACCGCTGATGACGCTGGAACCATCGACTATTCCCCAACCTGTCATGGATGCATCTGTGTACAGTTCGTGGTGATGGACTTTGGGAATAAAAGTGTGTCCATTCCATTGTGTCAAATGTTGTATCCACCATTGAAGATTCCGTTTAGCATGTTCTGTCAACGTAACAAGTGGTTGATTCGATCTTTTTAACTAATTTGCCTGTTGGAGAAGTTGCCGAGTGTGCAGTCTTGCGGGGAAAACTGCAAGTGACATGGCTAGAGCTTTGCCGATAAAAAATTGTAGCGTTGCCAGTTTCACCTTGGTCTGGTGTAATAATTTCTGAGCTGACCTGCGAATGTCGCGTATCCTGTTGGTGGGTACCGTTAATGTCATCGTCTCGGTGTTGATCAGAAAGCCGAGATGCTGAATAATTGTAGGCAGATTTAGCTATGATTTATTTTGATTCACGAGGAACCCTAATGCTTCTAATTTGCATATTACCTTCTTTGTAGCGGACAGAGTTGCTGTCACAGATTTGCCGATTACTAACCAGTCGTCTAGATATGCTGAGATCAATATTCCTGACCGACGTGCCCATTTCAATACCGGTTTCAATAACTTGGTGAACACCATAGGGCTCAGAGAAAGTCAGAAAGGGATGGTGCGAAATTGAAAAGTCTTGTGATTCCAATGAAACCGTAGATACTTTTTGGATGTTTCGTGAACTAATACATGGAGAAAAGCATCGGTCAAATCTATACTTGTCATGAAGTATCCCTTCTGAAGAAGACTGCATATAGTCTTTATGATTTCCATCTTGAACGGTATGCGAGGAAGATACTGATGTAATGGCTTTAGGTTGAGGACCGGACGTTCCCCCACCTGTCTTCTTCGGGATGGTGAACAAGGTCGAGTTAAAACTTGACTGATCGTTTGGTTTTCCGGAAGAACTTCCTCTATGGCTTGTTTCACTAATAATGCATGAACTTTTGCTTCGATCGTTGTTCGTTACTGTAAAGGAAGCTGAAGAGCTCGTAGGTGAGGATGGAGTTGAGATTGGTATGTTGCTGAGGTAGGAGGAGATGTTGAAAAGGGGATTCGATAACCCTTTTCGATTACGCTTTGGACCCATTTCTCGGAAGACAGTTTTGACCACGCGGAAGAAAAGGACGATAAGCGACCGCCAACTATTGCTGGTTGGGAGTACCCGGACATCTCTGAATAATTCTATTATTAGAAGAAGAAAAAGAAAGAATTACTAGGACGGTTTCGGTGATCATTCTGACCACCTGAATATGCAACATTAGAAGATGAGTGTCCAACCTTGAATATTGAATCATATGTTGCACTAGATTGCTGATTACGGTGAGGAGTCGAACTAGGTTGTTGGAGATGGTTACAATTAAATTATCGACGTTGAGGTTTACGCGAGGCTGCTTTCACAACTTTGCGTAAATTGGTGCTGTCCACAATAGCTTTAGTGTATTGAAATAAAGGCGTAGGACTGGGTGTAAGCTTAGTCTTAGATGGAATAGGCGGTGCAACCAAACGTGTTTTGCGAGATACATTATCCATTTGAAGTTGTGTAATGTGAGACGCAGTGTCCGACACGAGGGTGTGCATCTTGTTAATAAAATAAATGACCTCTTCAATGGGAATAGAGGGTGCATTTGAGCGAAGGCTCTCGTGCAAAAACTTATCTATCGGACGAGTGGTAGCTGCCAGACGTCGTTGGATTTCGGATAATTGTCCGTCATAATGCTTAGTGAATCTTCCAACATTCTCTGCCAAATTAAGGACTGGTGGAAGGTATTGGCGTACAGCATTACGTGAGCAGACGTGGATAAACCGCTTTCGATCATGTTCGTCCAAAGGTGAGCGAAAAAAATCGTCGGCCATTCCAGGTAAAGCCCTTTGCAGTTGTTCGGTGGGAATAAGATCTGAAGCGACAGGACGTTCGATGATTTGTAGGTCATAATCATCACCAGCTTCCATATGAGAAGGCGTAAGGGTTGGAGTAGACTGCGATTGTTGCGGCAATTGTTGGCGAATCTCGTCCGATTGGCTTGCCAAACCTTGAAGTTGAAAAGCTAAAGTATTTTGGTTGTTATCATCCAACATAATACGTGAAGAAAAGGAAAATCTAAATATGACCGACGGTGGAGTACCAGGAGCGAAATAAAAGATGATAAGGTTTTATTATTATCTCAACAATCAATTTATTATTATCATTATTATATTTTTTTTTCCCCCTGAATATTCGAATTAATAAAGAAAAGATGGTAACACAACAAGAGTCTCCGACCCACTGAAGGATAATACATATAAAAGCAAAAAGTGTCGCGCTTTTGAAAGTGTCTCTTGTAATAATATGCTTTTTTTTTTAAAGAACTTAACCAAGGAAATGCTATTTAATTCCAAACTACTAAGTAGTACAACTATATATCAAACACGAAAATTACCCGGGTTTATCGAAAGGTATAAAACAGCCTCCAACGGGAACATTATAGGTTTATTTTCAACATTTCAGAATTATTACTGTATGAAAACACTGTTTTTACTTATGATATATATAGATAGTTATAATGATGTATGGTATAGATGAACTAATTTTATTGTGGCACTTTTGTTTATTTCTTTTCGACCAAAACAAAAAAAGTTTAAACTTTACGTTGCCTGTTTTAAAACAAATAAACTTTGCGTTTCATATCCTGTCGACGTTTGGTGTAACATACTCGGAACGAGTTCATGGGGTCCCGAAATAACGTATATATTTTCCCTTTTTTCTTCGTTTTACATCCTTTTCTTCTTCTTTAACAGAAATATTAGTATGGACGAGGTATATGATCTTCTTCAACATACACACTTTATTGTTTTTCGTAAGTGATCCTCTTACTGCAAAACAATTCCATCTTTTGCTTTTTTTTTAAAAGAGAAGCATTATCGTCATATAGATCTTGGAGTGGATACGACTTATTTAGACTATTATTCCACTTCAAACAGAGATGTTCAATACGGAAATTTACATATTACGTAAATATAGAGTACTAAAAAAATATAGGATGACTGAACAATTTGTAAAAATGTAGTTATGATAGTTGTATCACTTATGATAAACATAAATCGAATGTTCTAAGTTGGGGAGACCAAAGTGTTGACAAGCAAGATACGGTACAAATCGATGTATCCAGAGAGATATTATACCAAATCTTTAAGAAGGGCAAAGATAGCTTTGATCAAGATGACCTATTCACGTTAACAGCATCATCAGACTTTATTCGCTTATATGTAGAAGAACTAATTGAAGATTTGGAAGGAGAAATTAAAGATAGTGGTGCACTCTACTACGTATTAAATGTACCATCGGAGTGGGAAGAAGAAATAAGAGAAGTTCTGATTCGACCTATTTTTGTTCAAGCCAATTTAATATCAAAAGATGAGCACCAAGACAGGCTTTTATTTTGCTCCGATATAGAATCTATCTATTACTACTTAAGTAACCCTAAAAGTAGTTATTTTACTGAAATGCCACGTAATACGATTTTGGGTCGAATTGTTGCTGAGGAGGAGAATCAAGTGTCGATCAAGTTGGATTTAATTTTAATTGGAAATCCTTTATTTGATTTTTCCGGTTCCGTAACGCGTCCGAAAATCATGAATTCAAATGCAATGTTTCTTACTTCCGACGATGTTAAAAATGGTATTAGAGAGTTTATAAAGATCAAATTCTCTTTCGATGCTCAAGAAAGTACTATTCGAAATATTATGAAAGCATTGGGCAATCCTACTTTTACTGATATGGTTAGTAATGTAACATGGGATTAATAAGACGATATCAACTAAGGGGTTATTATATTAGAAAGAGGAAGAGGAAGCTTCTTGTTTACTGAAACCTTTCATTACTGACGAAAACATATCCGAATTAGATAAACACCAAGAAGAACTTATAAAATCCATTCGGCCTTTTGATATATGCGCTGAAATCAGTAAACATTTGCCTAATAACTTGGAGCAACTACTCCCAAACAACCTTGTAAAGGAGCACTCCATTTTGAAATTTACTGATAAATATACTTCTGAAATCGAATTAGACGAAGGTCTATTACAGTGGTCAAGATTTATGTTTGAGTATAATCGAATATCTCTCGACTCCAGCTATTTCCTACCTAAGATCATTTTGAATAAATATATTGACAGTCAAGATATCATGCATGGGACTTCTCGATATTCGATTAACGCAATTCAGAATTCTAACATATACGGTAAACCGCGTATACTATCAACAGAACATTCGGCGATCTCGTCTTCAATATTCCTAAACTCGAAACCAGATGCCATTATGAATATAGGTACACCATCATTATATGCTTTATTATTTCAGTAGTAATACTTTTTACAATTAGATGTTCTGCTCGAGTCTACAGTGTTATCGTTCTCACTTTTAGACGAAAATGGTCTAGTAAAAGAAATATGGGATTACGACTACTTTGTACCTGACATAAGGTAAGATATGAGTAAAACATTATGTAGATATCTATACTAATACAGCATTAGTTTACATTCTCTGGGATCGTTCTTTACTTTTTCAGAAGTAATAACATTAAATGTCAAAAATTTGTAAGTTTATTCATATATATATAATGTATTTACTGCTAGTTAAAAAATCAATGACTTTTTTAGATTTACCACGTTTGTTGAAGAATACTTAATGGGTGAATCAAATATTTCTTCTATTGTATTAAATAAGGATATGCTGATTGAAATAGAAAATATACTAAGCGTAGAGAGCCATAATAAAGATATAATGGTATCGATACAACAACAAGTATACATCAAAGCATTCGTATTGATTTATATGATTTACATAAATGTAATTGTATCACGAAAGACGCTGAAAATTACAGGAGGTAACGACAATATAAAAACTGGATATGCTATTACTGTTGAAAAAATGTTACTTGAGAAGTTACTTATCACTGAGGACGAATTAAGAGATATGATATATGCAAGCAATCTGGTACAAGAAAATGACAGTTATAAAAAACTCAGAATTACTACACAAGGAGAAGGACTCTTACCTGTAATTCAACAGTCGTTCAAACTATCGTTTCCACTCAAGTCTTTCTTTGTGGTAGCTCAACTACATAAAGACTATGTACAGCTAACGCTAAACCAAGTGGTAACTGAATCTGGTTCAGATCACAAAGATCAGGAAACAATTATTATCCAAGAAGAAATAATCCATATTCCCAATATATATGACTCATTGTGCTTCAACATGTGGAACAACATTACAGAAAATAGCAGTCTAATTCAACTATGTGACACACATAAAGGACATAACGACAACGAATTACTAGATATATTCTCTTTAGAAAATCAAGCAGAATTTACGAATAATCTTAAGGAGTACATATCTAAAGATGTAAGTAACCTAAAATAGTGTCAGTGATTATCATTCTTTTTATCTAAAATTTTAATTTATATTTTGTATAGATCCTTAACAAGAATTTAACCACACAAAAAGCTGACAAAACCACTGTATATCTAAGCAATTCATGTAACTGCAGAGTTTGTTTAACGGTAAACGATATTACAGAGATTTCTTTTCGACCAGTTCTACAAGATATCATCTCTCTTGTATTTACCTCCTTGATAAATAAGCAACTCTTTGGAAACTATAGACATATCCAATATGTGTTTCACCTCATATGCTTCAATTATAATCCACAGTTCCAATATATCCTTATAAAAATACTAGATGACGAAACCGACTATTTTATGTATGAGCAAAGAATTAACGTAGATCATTACACTATTCCAAAATTACCAAATCAGCTGTTGCAGCCTATTCTTCAGCAAGAACCATGTTCATATAAAGGATTTCAAGTGGGTGTTTTACGTCAAGTTTATAGTGAAAACTTCGGTTTCGGTTTTAGTAAACCTTCGGATGGTTCTCTCGCTGTACTTAAAATCAACCGAGAGGATACGAACACCATTTTAATCGATGACGAAAAAGTATTTCCGTTGTTCAAGAAGGGAGACAAAATAAATGAAAGTCAATTAAATCGAGTGTTTTATTTTAATGGGAATCGAGAAGAGAACATCGCTATTATTCGTCTATGTAGGTAATCATATAAAAAATATTGCTTTTTTAACTTACATACACTTCAATAGTTTTCTTTAAACTTAAGCCAGTTGCTAGTTTAAGGTCCGATGAACTTATTGGTTTAGAGCATACAACTGAAAAATTCGGAGTGAATTTATATTTAGATAATATAAATATGCTGAAGAACAATCAAGATATACCTTATATGATCTCTATAGTTTATCACGGTTATTCTTCCTCCCTTTATTTTGAAATTAAAGCGGTTGGAGACAAGACTTATACACATTATAAAACAATACTTGCGGAACCTATGACATTAAGTAGATTTTAAAAAAAAATATTACCATTGTGTTCATGGTGTACCCACTATACTTTACACTTTAATAAAAAAAAACTACAGCTTGTAAACGCGTATAGAAACTGTAATTAAGAGCGTTTATATTCGTATATAAAGCATTATGCAGTTGGCAATTCCACAAATCTGAGATCGAATAGAACGAAAGCATTTATAAAACGACGCTACTAATATTTATTTCTTTTCCTCACTCAAGCCATAGTGCTTTTTACGTCCCATTTTATTTGTAATAGAGGTGCATGTACTACTGCTTATATATATATATATCTAAAGAGTGTTATATGCGTATGTGTACTTGTTTTTCACACCCTTTTTATATTTCTTGACTGATCTTAGAGGGATATGTATTATATTGCTACAATTACCGCTTATGCTACTTATCAGTATGAGTTTGTTTTATTTACCAGTATTTGAAATAAAAGTAAAAAACGCGAAGGGAAGAAGTTATATTGTCTCGAGTAGATCTTATAACTACGTCATTTACTTGAGACTCTTTAAAGTCACTTTGATTTCGGGTTCCTAACTAAATAAACTATACACTTAATGTCCCGTCGATGTTTGATACAACATAAATGACACTGGTTTATCGAGTCCCGAAATAATATACCTAAAAGAGAGAGATATTTACCTCAAATAACCAGATACAATTGGATGGTGAATGGGGGTTTGTTCATCCCCTTTTTCATCGAGCGAAGGATTTATAGTCTGCTCTTGTTGTAACCAAAATTCGTAGGCGGGCCCTTCTGTGACGTGTCACATGGACCAGAGACGAACACTTTTTGTCCCATTCTAACACAAATTTATTTTGCAATCTATAAAAGGAATTAAAGTTTTCCTTTTGTCTATAATAGCAGTAAAATGTTGTGTTCATTACAGAAAAGAATTGCTTGTTTTCATTTCCGTCTGAGATCGAATATGGTTCATGCACAATCACAAAGAGTATGCTTATCTTGATGGAGCAAGAAATTATTTTACAGTAACGCACGATTATTATATCGTAAAAAAATGTCTCAGAGCTATTCAATGTCTGAATAACTTCTGCTTTCTTTATAAGTTTTAGTTTAACTAAGATCATCCATGGCTCGAAGCCAAAATTATATTTCGTATATGCAGGTTTTACGAAAATTAAATTTATATATATATACTTTGATATTCCTTTTGTTGTTGATATATACACAATGTCAAGTCAGCATAGAACTCAGCTAAAAACATATGATGGAACACAAACTAGTTTGCTTCCTCAAAAAAGGGTATTTCCTGCGGAATAAACAGAAGGTTCGAATACATAAACTACAGAAAAGGGATTAAACCATACAATGTCTCCAATAAAGATAAACTGCTTAATTTTAACCTATCTATGAGAGAACACTCGCATAAAAACATACAAAAGCTTTTGAAAAATGAAAACAGACTAAATGAATATAGAATGAAATCACTATCTTCCACAAGACAGCCTATCGGTATCATTACAAAGGCGGTGGATATGGCTGGATGAAAGCCCAACGAAATAAAAGTGTACTAAGAAAATCATGGTACCAAAAGGAACCATATTTTATGGCTAGAATATGTTCAGGAAAATTTCGACGAGATACTCCAACAACAATGCGCTCCCGCTCTAGAGCGACCTGTAGCTTCTGTAGCTACATCTTATCAAAGACCAGTCAGATACAAAGCCGTACCAAGTACTTCTCTTCCCCTTTTGCCTACTGAAAATGTTCAAGAAACTGAGGAACCTCTCGAAACCACACAAAAACTTGAATAACATACTTGCACTGTAGTTTTAAATAGTACCATTAGACAAGATTTGCCTCAAGATGATAAATATACCTTCATACAAAAGTTTAATCAGGCAATGTCCAATGTATCGAACTTTACAAGCGACTTTCAATTTTCGATTTATTCTTTGATGATGAATTTTAGAAATCATACCATCAATAGAAATATTTTAAACCAAGCAATAGAATTTAATTAACAAGAAGGTTTCGAAACAAGTTCAATATTTCCAGAAGGTTCCCAGCCAACGGCCAATATATGATTTTCCGCACCTTCACATTCCGAAGAGGTAATGGTTTCGGATGTTCTGCGGAGAGAGTCGAGCAGTATTTTTTCAAAGAAACATTTAAACTCTATATTCAGCTCTTCTTTTTTTTTTTTTTTTTTTTTTTTTTTTTAGGTTACGTGGAACAAGACAAGAAACAAAAACTGCACACCCACTTCAAATATAATTGAATAATTATATTCCGGAGTCTAATAAACTGCTATTTTCTGATGTGAACGCAATTACTCCTCCGTTACTGTCAATATCACTTTCTCAGTATATTACAAACTTTGAAAATATGTGGAAAAAGGGACTATATTCTACAAAACTTTAAACAAGCTACTACAATATTAAAAAAAAAGATTATCAGATGCTCGTTATCGTCAGCTCACCCGTCGATTGGCAATACAATATAGTAAATTGCAACACACCATTCCAACTGAAGCTATTACTAACCGCCGTGCAATTGATAAAAAGTCATTTACAGTAATGGCTCTATTTAAGGGTGTTCGATTTAAGGGTAGGTTCTATTTAAGGGTGAATTTTTCCAGGGCATTTTCTTCCGTCCCCCGCTTTAACACCGCTATTATCGCTAATAATCGATTTAAGGGTGGATTTCCTGAGAATTTCGGCCACCCTTAAATAGAGCCGCTACTGTATATACTAGGCGGAACGTATACAGTTACAAAATAATCCTGAAGAAATTGATCGTAACTTTTCGTTCTCTGGCACCGATAACGGAATAGCAAAAATGACAGAAACTGTTCCTTTAAATCTTGAAAGGCTTAACTATCACTTAAGATTGCACAACATGTATAGTCCTCTAGCTGACACTCAAGAACCTACTGATAATGTTTAAGAGCTTCCGTTTATACCTTTGCCTAAGCCTCTTACTATGAATGCAGACGATATCGATTTAAGTGATGGTCATTGGCGGCTAAGAAGAAAACTGGGAAAAGAGAAGAGGACAACAGATGTAGGGCAGTTTGTCACACAAATGGAAATAAACCTCGCAGAAAATAGCTTCTCAAAAGCTATCACAATACAAGAAACAAAGCGAGCATATAAAGAGCAAATAGTTAGCCGAGAACAGCTTCGCGAGTTTTATGAATTCAGAAAAAGAGCTTCAGCAAAAAGAAAAGTCGAAATTTGGACTACAAATTTCGAAACCATTTATGTACCCAAGAAAGAAAGGAGATGAAAGAGGATAAGAAACATATGGTTATGTTTATTGGATATCGTCGGTATGGTGGGACTTGGTAACAAAAAATTCACGGCCAATCCAATACAACATGCATTGCAAATGAAAACAAAGCGTCCCAAACTTGCGTCTATTACCTTTGTTCTTTATGTCATACCAACCAAAAAGTCATGGTGAAGGGGAAAATGCTTCAGAAAAGTATAAATGGTGCATTTATTTGTTATAATCAAGCCTGTGTTTCTGTACGCAGTAATCGAAATGTACAAACTAGAGACAGCGTTTCGGCTATGGCCATCGGTTTATTCGGTCTGTTATACTATTATTCAACCAAACGTTTCCTCAATCCGCAATAATGCTCAGTCAATTCAATACTAATTTTAGAGATAAAACCTACTCTTTTCTTACAAGAAGCAGGTTTAGGGCTAGAGGCGATACTTCATAACTGAACTTGTAAGTTGCAAAATTTTATACTTTTATATATATTTACGTATATACGAACTTCTCATATCTTTACTCTGTGTGGTTATTTAACATGTATTTCTATTGAGCCTTAGCAACATCGACTGGTAATAACTATTCTTAGAAACAGAGAAAAAAAAAGTGGGATGGTCAAATAAGGAATATTGAAAATAATGTATACTGGGATAGTGGGATCGTTTGAAGTGGCAGCTTAACTTCTCTTAACAAAAGAAAAGAAAAAAAAAAGATCTTTTCTATTACTATGACTTCGGCCCCTCATTTAGCGAAAAAAAAGATATCAAACCAGGTCAAGACATGTCTTTTGCGATTTCAATATCTTCAAATTAGTTGGTGGAGAAAAGGAAAAGACTTGGTTACACTTGCAGAACCAATGACTTTATCTCGCTTTTAAAACAAGAGAAAATAAAATACAGACGAAATTATAGCTTTGATATTAAAGATAATGCTATTAAGCACGGTAGTGATATACATGAACCAAAGAAGTCTGAGATTAAATATAGTTTATGCATCGAAAAGGTGGTATAGCTATTTTTTTTTGTTTTTGTTTATTCGGCCTCCAATTTCAGTATTACCACTGTATGAAAACACTTTTATAGCATGCTGTTTTTACTTATGATATGTATAGACAGTTGTAATAATGTATGATACGGATGAATTAAAATACTAATTTTATTATACGTAACAAGTGGCACTTTTTGTTTATTTCTTATTGACCAAAACGAAAAAAGCTTAAACTTTACGTTGCCAGTTTTAAAACAAATAAACTTTGCATTTCATATCCCGTCGATATTGATGTAACATACTCGGAACGAGTTTATGGGTTACGAAATAACCTCTTTTTCTTCGTTTTACACCTTTTCCTTTTTCTTTAACAAAAATATTAGTATGGACGAGGTATATGATTTTCTCCAACATACTCACTTTGTTGTTTTTCGTAAGTGAACCTCTTACTGCAAAACAATTCCATCTTTTGTTTTTTTTAAGAAGAAAAGCTCCATCGTCATATAGGTCTTGGAACGAATACGACTCATATATACTACTATTCCACTTCAAAAAGAGATGCCCCATACATACTTCCAAATATGAGGTAAGTAAAGAGCACTAAAAAATATACGATGACTTTGAACAGTTTGTAAAAAATGTAGAGAAGCTAGTTATATCACTTATGATAAACATAAATCGAATGTTTTAAGTTGGGGAAACCAAAGGGTTGACGATAGCGGACAAGATACAGTACCAATCGATGTGTCCAGAGAGAAATTATACCAACTCTTTAAGAAGAGAAAAGATAGCTGGGATCAAGATGACTTATTCAGGTTAACAGCCGTATCAGACTTTATTCGCTTATCAATAGAAAAAGTAATTAAATATTCGAAAGGAGAAATTAAAGATTGTGGTACACTCCACTACGTATTACTTGTACCGTCAGAATGGGAAGAAGAAATAAGAGAAGTTCTGATTCGACCTATTTTTGTTCAAGCCAATTTAATATCAAAAGATGATCACCAAGACAGGCTTTTATTTTGCTCCGATATAGAATCTGCCTATTACTATTTTAGTGGTAATTTTACTGAAATGACACGTAATACGATTATGGGTAGAATTGTTGCTGTGAAGGAGAATCAAGTGTCGATCAAATTGGATTTAATCTCAATTGGAAATCCTCTATTTGATTTTTCCGGTTCCGTAAAGCGTCCGAAAATCATGAATTCAAATGAAATGTCTCTTACTTCCGACGATGTTAAAAATGGTATTAGAGAGTTTATAAAGATCAAATTCTCTTTCGATGCTCAAGAAGACACTATTCTAAATATTATGAAAGAATTGGGCAATCGTACTTTTACTGATATGGTTAGTAATGTAACATGGTATTAATCAGACGATATCAACTAACGGGTTATTATAATAGAAAGACGAAGAGGAAGCTTCTTATTTGATGAAACCTTTCATTACTGACGAAAACATATCCGAATTAGATAAACACCAAGAAGAACTTATTAGATCCATTCGGCCTTTTGATATATGTGTTGAAATCAGTAAACATTTGCCTAATAACTTGGAGCAACTACTTCCAAACAACCTTGTAAAGGAGTACTCGATTGTAAAATTCACTGATGAATATACTTTTGAAATTAAATTAAACGAAGGCCTATTACAGTGGTCAATATTTACGTTTGAGTATAATCGAATATCTTTCGCCTCCAATTATATCGTACCTAAAAGCCTTTCGGATAAATATATTTACAGTAGCGATATATTGCGTGGGACTTTTCGGTACTCGATTAACGCAATTCAGAGTTCTAGCATATACGGTAAACCACGTATATTATCAACAGAGCACTCGGCGATCTCGCCTTCAATATTCCTAAACTCAAAACCTGATGCCATTATGAATATAGGTACATCATCATTATATGCTTTATTATTTCAGTAGTAATACTTTTTACAATTAGATATTTTGCTCGAGTCTACAGTGTTATCGTTCTCACTTTTAGATGAAAATGGTTTAATAAAAGAAATCTGGAACCATGACTATTTTGTACCTGACATCGGGTAAGATATGAATAAAACATTATGTAGGTATCTATACTAATACAGCATTAGTTTGCGCTCTCTGGGCTCGTTCTTTACTTTTTCAGAAGTAGTAATATTAAATGTCAACAATTCGTAAGTTTATTCATGTAGATATATATAATGTATTTACTACTAATTAAAAAATTAATGGCTTATTTAGATTTATCACGTTTGTTGAAGAATACTTAATGGGTGAATCAAGTGTTTCTTCTGCTGTATTAAATAAGAACATGCTGATTGAAATAGAAAATATACTAAGCATAGAGAGTCATAATAAAGATATAATGATAACGATACAACAGCAAATATACATTGAAGCATTTGTATTTATTTATATGATATATATAAATGTAATTATATCAAGAAAGACGCTGAAAATTACAGGAGATAACGACAATATAAAAACTGGATATGCTATTACTGTTGAAAAAATGTTATTTCAGAAGTTACGTGTCACTGAGGACGAGTTAAGAGATATAATTTATGCAGGCAATCTGATACAAGAAGACGACAGTTATAAAAAACTCAGAATTACTACACAAGGAGAAGGACTCTTACCTGTAATTCAACAGTCGTTGAAACTACAGTTTCCACTCAAGTCGTTCTTTGTGGTAGCTCAACTGCATAAAGACTATGTACAGCTAACGCTAAATCAAGTAGTAACTGAATCTGGTTTGGATCACGAAGACCAGGAAACAATTGTTATCCAAGAAGAAATAATACATATTCCCAATATATATGACGCATTGTGTTTCAACATGTGGAGCAATATTACAGAAGATAGCAGCCTAATTCAATTATGTGACACACATAAAGGATATAACGACAGCGAATTACTAGATATATTCTCTTTAGAAAATCAAGCAGAATTTACGAATAATCTTAAGGAATACATATCTAAAGAGGTAAGTAATCTAAAATAGTGTCAGTGATTATCATTCCGTTTATATAAAATTTTAATTTATACTTTTTATAGATTCTTAACAAGAATTTAACCACACAAAAAGCAGACAAAACTACTGTATATCTAAGCAAATTATGTAACTGTAGAGTTTGTTTAACGGTAAATGATATTACAGATATTTCTTTCCGACCAGTTCTACAAGATATCATCTCTCTTGTATTTACCTCCTTGATAAATAAACAACTCTTTGGAAACTATAGAAATATTCAATATGTGTTTCACCTCATATCCTTCAACTATAGTCCACGGTTCCAACATATCCTTATGAAAATACTAGATGACGAAACCGACTATTTTTTGTATGAACAAAGAATTGATGTAGATCACTATACGATACCAAAATTACTAAACCAGCTGTTGCAGCCTATTCTTCAGCAAGAACCATGTTCATATAAAGGGTTTCAAGTGGGTATTTTACGCCAAGTTTATAGTGAAAACTTCGGTTTCGGTTTTGAAAACACTTGGAGTAATCGTCCTGTTGTACTTAAAAGCAACAGAGAAGATAGAAACACCATTTTAATCGATGATGAAAAAGTATTTTCGTTGTTCAAGAAGGGAGACAAAATAAATGAAAGTCAATTAAATCGAGTACTTTATTTGAATGTGAATCGAGGAAAGGCCAGAGCTATTTTTCGTCTATGTAGGTAATCATATAAAAAATATTGCTTTTTTAACTTACATACACTTCAATAGTTTTCTTTAAACTTAAGCCAGTTGCTAGTTTAAGATCCGATAAACCTATTGGTTTAGAGCATACAACTGAAAAATTCGGAGTGAATTTATCTTTAAATAATATAAATAAGCCGAAGTACAATCAAGATACACCTTATATGATCTCTATAGTTTACCACGGTTATTCGTCATCCCTTTATTTTGAAATTAAAGCAGTTGGAGACGAGACTAAAATATGGTGTATAACAATACTTGCTGAACCCATGACATTATGTCGATTTTAAAAAAAAAGGATTACTACGATGTTCAAGGTGTACCCACGATATTTTACACTTTAATAAAAAAAAATTACAGCTTATAAATGCGTATAGAAGTCATAATTAAGAACTTTTATATTCGTATATAAAGCAGTATGCAGAGTAACAATATAAAAATGTTGTTGCATGCGCGCTACGGGAAATCGGGATGTTAATTTATGTCAAAAAATGTCGACATGAAAAAACATATTTTCCATGTTAAAAATTGCGATTTCATGTTGCCATATTTCGACATGAAATAGATGTTGAAAAATGTTGGATTAAAATAACATAAAATAACATAAAATAACATAAAATAACACGAAATGACATTAAAATGTCGACATAAGATTGATGTTGAAAAAATTATATAATGAAATTTTTATTAATAATAAGCAAAGAGAAAGAAAAAAAAAAGTACACATGTCTATGTACTTTTACCGCTTTCACACATTCTGATAAGAAAACTGTCAGTCGTCGCTTAATATAGTAATATTTATATGAGCCTACTTACATTTTTTTGTTTCTTCGATTTCGCGACATGTTTGACCACTTTGGTTGTAGGATGAATTCTACAGCCCAAAGACCACGACAAAGATAAAGAGCGTCTAGTTCTTCAGAATCTTTTACCGTTTTGTCAAGTGTAGCCTTCAACAGATTCATTTGTATGTCTCCATTTAAATCCTTCCATTCTTTTTCTCCGTTGGACTTACCTGATTCATCACTTGTCAAAGTTTTGCTTTGACAGGTAGTCAATGAAGTTTTCTTTAACAAGCTGAGAAGCTCTTCCAATCTTTCTTCTGTTACTTCCGGAAGATTATTCCTCAGGTAATTCTCAACAGCAATTTTTTTTTTGTCTTTTTCAGACGTAGCTTTCGGCTGAGGTATCATGTCGATACCGTTATTACCTCTCATTTGTGGTATGTTCGTGTTATCCAAACTTTGTATCATACCACAGACATCATCTAAACCTTTCATAATACTGTTATGCCTTTCTTTGTCTTTCTCTTTTTTTTACAGCGTAGTTCGTTTAAAACCATTTCATTTTGTTTTGTAACCTCATTCTTAAACTTTTTAAACCATTCAGGTTCATCATTATCGAGATAGATATCCTTTCTCTTTCTAGGAGGAGCCATGTTATCTGAAATAATAAAAAAAAATAGAGAAGAAAATGAATTTTAAAGAATAAAAAAAATACTTTCCGTTATTTGTTGCCAAATCCTTTTTATATAGTATTATAGCAGTCAACTTCTCTTTCTTTCCATTTGCTTTGCTTCGTTGTTTCGTATGCAACATTAACATCACGAAGAGAAACGAAAAGAAGCATGCAAAGATGCATAAACATCAAGAAATGCTAGCACGATTAAGAGAGATTGAGCTAGATCGCAAAAGGGAATCAACTTCCAGTAAACGTATTAGAATAGCCTCTAAATCAAGTGTCCAGCAGTTTAAGCCACAAAGAGGACAAGCCATTGATCAGGTTGGGCATCTAGAAGATTATCTTGGCGATGTTTACGACGAAAATTATTTAGATGACAGTTTGGAAGAAATGTCAAAAATAATTTCGACTTTTGGATTAAATGGCCAGTTGAATCCCATTGCAAACACAAGTGATATCGAAGCTGATGAGATAGTAGACAATGATGTTCAAGTAGAAGAAAGAGATGAACTTTTGTTATTACTAAGCGATCTTAAAAAATTCAAAATCACGATTGAAAATTGGCTTAGCGTTGAATCTCGCGCTAGAATCTTTGGATAAAACAGCACGCTCAAGTATTGAACTTAGGAACCTTCTTCAAACTAACAATGCGTCCAAAAAGCTTACAGAAATGACTTTTTCTTGGTTCAACAAGTTTCTAAAAGAAAATGTAGGAGAAGAAGGTAATGTTATGACTGGTAATGATTTTCTAGATTATAAATGTGGTATTTACATAATTCTGTGGTTTTTACATAATAGTTGACCAGCTGTTATCCCCTTATAAGTGTAACAAAATTATAAATAATTGCTTACATAAAGACAATACTGCTTCCTATGATATGTACAGTAAGGGATGTAAGTTATACTATCCTAGCGATAAAAGCCTTGTTTGTCCTTACTGTAAAGAACTGCGCTGCAAGAGCGACACACCATTTGATGGCTATAATCAAGCGGTACAAAAGAACTATCAGCTTCCACTTCGTAGGCAATTGGCCGAGTTTTTGTCGTACGACTCTAATGTATCTAAAATCAGCAACTACGAAAAGTTAGTCGCGGATTCACATTTACAGGCTCCAGAGCATTTATACAAGGATGTATTCGATGGACAAGCTCATTGCGGGCCTAAAGAAAACACGGAGCTTACTCTTGCTTCTTCGCATAGATGGATCCAATCCCTTTAAGAGAGGAGGTGTCTCAATGGTTATCATAATGGGTACCATTTTGGACCTTCCGCCTGAAGATAGAGTCAAGCAAGAAAACATTCTTATTATCGCTATCATTCCTGGACCCAACAGACCGAAGAATATATTTAGCTTTTTGTATCCTACTCTCCAAGATCTTCTGGTATTAGAAAGCACGGGAATAACAGCTGTTTCCGATAATAAAGTTTCGTTATACAAAGCTCGTCTTGCCGTAATGATAGCTGACATAATTGGTATTGCCGAATTATGTATGCATTCTGGACATACATCTTATTACGGCTGCCGAGTCTGCATTATTATTAGCAATGTAAAAGAGAACAGAGAAAGTGGAATATACTTTAGCAACAAGGCTTTACTTGACTGTTGAATGAGAAATAAAGAAGACTTTGTTACTGGTGATGCTGCTCATGGTATAAAAAAGCCAACGCCTTTCGGTTTATTAGATAGCTTTACAGGTGTATGCTTTTTTCGGGCTCGATGAATTGCACCTCTGGGGTCAAAATATAGCCAAGCAGATATGGTCAGTTGTAACAGATAACAGCCAAAAAAAAAAAAGCGGGATAAAAAACCCTTATTTTTAAGAAACTATTATCGAGAAAAGCTTGGCAGAAAGCTTTTAGAAGCTCAATCCTTGGGGAACAAATACGCTCATGATGGAAAGTTCATTAATATGGCAACTTCCGCGGGATATGGTAGGGCAATTGACTACATTGATTTTTTAATATATGCTGTTCCAACACTATTAGTAGAAGCTCTAGAATTACAAGTTGAAGATCTGAAAGCTAAAAGAGCTAAAGAGAATGAAAAGCGATCGAAGAAGAGAAGCAGAAAGGGCAAAGAACGAGCTGTTGAATCCAATGACGATATTGATGATGATATTGACGACTTAGTTTCTTGTTTCGATCAAACATCAGAAGCACTCACGTTATTATAGTTGGTTTGCCAAATATCTGATAAGCTCATTATAAGCTCAGAAGATATCGCTGCTATTGATCATCATACAAATATATGGCATGCATTCTTACGCAACTTCGTAGGTACCAATAACTTTACAATTAGTCAACACTACATGTTTCATATAAGTTATTTTATACAGCAACTTGGACCTCTAAAGGCATATAGTGCTCGTTCTTTGGAAAGAATAATAGGCTTGTGTAAAGAAAAAATCAAATCACGTTCTAAACCAGGTGAAAACGCAATAAACTTTCTTCGAGGTAATTCTGTACAGTCTCAGCAGAAATGGTACACCTATAAAGAAAGCAACGAAGATGACTTCAAAGAGCATTCCAAAATTACTAGCGATTTGTTAAATGATACGCTTGATCCTGATGGATTGCCTTTCAATGTAATGTTAAGAGATTTCTGCAGCAGTAATCGCTTAATGTTTGACTGCGAAGAAACTATGTTCATCAGAGAAGAGTATATATTAAGCCGCAATAATCAGATCCTCAAGAAAACAAGAGGAAAGGATGAAACTGATGTCGTAGTCCAACGAAATAGCGAAAGTGGATCCGTAAAATACAGCCTTGTAAATATCCAAGCCATGTTTGACTATAAAAATACGAACCTAGTATTAGTAAAAGATGGGTGTTCACTAGAACTAGACCAAAGAAAAAGATTGTTTATAAAGCTCTCAGTTACGGCAGCAGTGGATATATGGGAGATAATATATTTGAAGAGAGTAATGGGTTATGCGATCAAGATACCATCGTTAATTTCAGAAGATAAGTTGTATATTTGCTTTAAAAAGTAATATGCCGCTACTCCATGCAATAAAAATATACTTTGATTTTTTAACATAATTCCACACTAATCGTGGTTTATGTCAAATCATATTTAAAAATGTCGAATTATGTTAAAACTTATGGAACATTAAACAACATATGTTTGATGGTGCCATATTAAGACATATTAAGACATCGTTTTAATGTTATGGCAAAAAAAGACATGGAATTCAACATGAATCAACATAATTTAACATCCGCTTTCCCGTAATGCGATAATGGAATAGTAAAAATAAATAGAAGATGTTCCTTTAAACCTTGAAAGATTTAACTATCGCTTAAGATTGTACAACGTGTATAGTCCTCTAGTCGACACCCAATAGCCTACTGATGATGTCAAAGAGCTTTCGTTTATCCCTTTGTCTGAGCCTCTTACTGTGAATATAGGTGATATCGATCTAGATGGTGGTCATTGGCGGCTAAGAAAAAAACTGAAAAGAGAGAAGAGGACGACAGATGTAAGGCAGTTGGTCACACAAATGGAAAGAAACCTCGCAGAAAATAGCTTCTCAAAAGCTATCACAGAACAAGAAACAGAGCGAGCATATAGAGAGCAAATAGTTAGCGGAGAACAGCTTTGCGAGTTTTATGGATCCAGAAAAAGGACTTCAGCAAAAATAAAAGTCGAAATTTTGGGCTACAAATTTCGAAACCATTTATGTACCCAATAAAGAAAGGAGATGAAAGAGGGTAAGAAGCGTCTGGTTATGTTTATTGGTGATAGGGGAACTGGTGCTGGTTCAACAATTAAAGGATATCGTCGGTATGGTGGGACTTGGAAACAAAAAATACACGGCCAATCCAATACAACATGCATTACAAATGAAAATAAAGCAGCCCAAACTTGCGTCTATTACCTTTGTCCTTTATATGATACCAAGCAACAAGTCCTTATGAAGAGGGAAATGATTCAGAAAAGTATAAATGTTGCATTTATTTGTTATAATCAAGCCTGTGTTTTCGTACACCATCGGTTTATCCGGTCTGGTTATACTATTTTTCAACCAAACGTTTTCCCAATCAGCAGCAATACTCAGTCAATTCAATATTGATTTTAGAAATAAAGCCGACTCCTTCCTTACAAGAAGCGAGTTTAGGGCTAGAGGTGATGCTTCATAACTGAACTTGTAAGTTGCAAAAAAAAAAAAAATTCAAAATTCGGATACATAAATACTTTTAGATATATTTACGTATATACGAACTTCTCATATCTTTACTCTGTGTGGTTATTTAACATGTATTTCTATTGAGCCTTAGCAACATCGACTGGTAATAACTATTCTTAGAAACAGAGAAAAAAAAAGTGGGATGGTCAAATAAGGAAATTGAAAATAATGTATACTAGGATAGTAGAATCGTTTGAAGTGACAGCTTAACTTCTCAAAAAAAAAAAAAAAAAAAAAAGATCTTTTCTATTACTATGACTTCGGCCCCTCATTTAGCGAAAAAAAGATATCAAACCAGGTCAAGACATGTCTTTTGCGATTTCAATATCTTCAAATTAGTTGGTGGAGAAAAGGAAAAGACTTGGTTACACTTGCAGAACCAATGACTTTATCTCGCTTTTAAAACAAGAGAAAATAAAATACAGACGAAATTATAGCTTTGATATTAAAGATAATGCTATTAAGTACAGTAGTTATATACATGAACCAAAGAAGTCTGCGATTAAATATAGTTTATGCATCCAAAGGTGGTATGGCTATTTTTTTTTTTTTTTTGTTTATTCGGCCTCCAATTTCAGTATTACCACTGTATGAAAACACTTTTATAGCATGCTGTTTTTACTTATGATATGTATAGACAGTTGCAATAATGTATGATACGGATGAACTAAAAAACTAATCTTATTATACGTAACAAGTGACACTTTTTGTTTATTTCTTTTTGACCAAAACGTAAAAAGCTTAAACTTTACGTTGCCTGTTTTGAAAACAATAAACTTTGCATTTCATATCCCGTCGATATTTGATGTAACATACTTGGAACGAGCTCATAGGGTCCCGAAATAACGTATATATTTATCGTTTTACTCCTTTTTCTTTTCCTTTAACAAAAATATTAGTATGGACGAGGTATATGATTTTCTCCAACATACGCACTTCGTTGTTTTTTGTAAGTGATCCTCTTACTGCAAAACAATTCCATCTTTTTTTTTTTTTTTTTTTAAAAAGAAAAGCTCCATCGTCATATAGGACTTGGAGCGAATACGACTCATATATACTACTATTCCACTTCAAAAACAGATGTCCCATACATACTTCCATATCTGAAGTAAGTATAGAGTACTAAAAAAATATACGATGACTTTGAACAATTTGTAAAAATGTAGAAAATACAGTTATATCACTTATGATAAACATAAATCGAATGTTCTAAGTTGGGGAAACCAAAGTGTTGACGATAACGAAGAAGATACAGTACAAATCGATGTGTCCAGAGAGAAATTACACCAACTCTTTAAGAAGGGAAAAGATAGGTGGGATCAAGATGACTTATTCACGTTAACAGCTGTATCAGACTTTATTCGCTTATATGTAGAAAAAGTAATTAAAGATTCGAAAGAAGAAATTAAAGATCGTGGTGCACTCCACTACGTATTACTTGTACCATCGGAGTGGGAAGAAGAAATAAGAGAAGTTCTGTTTCGACCTATTTTTGTTCAAGCCAATTTAATATCAAAAGATGATCACCAAGACAGGATTTTATTTTGCTCCGATATAGAGTCTGTCTATTACCGCTTAAGTGACCCTAAAAGTCGTCATTTTACTGAAATGACACGTAATACGATTTTGGGTAGAATTGGTGCTGTGGAGGAGAATCAAGTGTCGATCAAACTGGATTTAATCTTAACTGGAAATCCTCTATTTGATTTTTCCGGTTCCATAACGCGTCCGAAAATCATGAATTCAAATGAAATGTCTCTTACTTCCGACGATGTTAAAAATGGTATTAGAGAGTTTATAAAGATCAAATTCTCTTTCAATGCTCAAGAAGACACTATTCTAAATATTATGAAAGAATTGGGCAATCGTACTTTTACTGATATGGTTAGTAATGTAACATGGGAATAATAAGACGATATCAACTAACGGATTATTATAATAGAAAGACAAAGAGGAAGCTTCTTATTTAATGAAACCTTTCATTACTGACAAAAATATATCCGAATTAGATAAACACCAAGAAGAACTTATTAGATCCATTCGGCCTTTTGATATATGTGCTGAAATCAGTAAACATTTGCCTAATAACTTGGAGCAACTACTTCCAAACAACCTTGTAAAGGAGTACTCGATTGTAAAATTCACTGATGAATATACTTTTGAAATTAAATTAAACGAAGGCCTATTACAGTGGTCAATATTTACGTTTGAGTATAATCGAATATCTTTCGCCTCCAATTATATCGTACCTAAAAGCCTTTCGGATAAATATATTTACAATAACAGTATCTTGCGTGGGACTTCTCGGTACTTGATTAGCGCAATTCAGAATTCTAACGTATACGGTAAACCGCGTATACTACCGACAGAACACTCGGCGATCTCGTCTTCAATATTCCTAAACTCGAAACCTGAGGCCATTATGAATATAGGTACACCATCATTATATGCTTTATTATTTCAGTAGTAATACGTTTTACAATTAGATATTTTGCTCGAGTCTACAGTGTTATCGTTCTCACTTTTAGATGAAAATGGTTTAATAAAAGAAATCTGGAACCATGACTATTTTGTATCTGACATCAGGTAAGATATGAATAAAACGTTATGTAGATATCTATACTAATGTATCATTAGTTTGCGCTCTCTGGACTCGTTCTTTACTTTTTCAGAAGTAGTAACATTAAATGTCAAAAGTTCGTAAGTTTATTCATATAGATATATATTGTGTTTATTACTAATTAAAAAATTAATGGCTTATTTAGATTTATCACGTTTGTTGAAGAATACTTAGCAGATGAATCAAATATCTCTCCTGTTGTAATAAATAAGGACATGCTGATTGAAATAGAAAATATACTAAGCGTAGAGAGTCATAATAAAGATATAATTATATCGATACAACAGCAAATATACATTGAAGCATTTGTATTGATTTATATGATTTATATAAATGTAATTATATCAAGAAAGACGCTGAAAATTGCAGGAGGTAACGACAATATAAAAACTGGATATGCTATTACTGTTGAAAAAATGATACTTCAGAAGTTACTTGTCACTGAAGATGATCTAAGAGATACGATATATGCAAGCAATCTGGTACAAGAAAATGACAGCTATAAAAAACTCCGAATTACTACACAAGGAGAAGAGCTCTTACCTGTAATTCAACAGTCATTCAAACTACAGTTTCCACTCAAGTCTTTCTTTATGGTATCTCAACTGCATAAAGACTATGTACAGCTAACGCTCAATCAAGTAGTAACTGAATCTGGTTTGGATCACGAAGATCAGGAAACAATTGTTATCCAAGAAGAAATAATCCCTATTCCCAATATATATGACGCATTGTGCTTCAACATGTGGAGCAATATTACAGAAGGTAGCAGTCTAATTCAATTATGCGACACACATAAAGGATGTAACGACAGCGAATTACTAGATATATTCTCCTTAGAAAATAAAGCAGAGTTTATGAATAACCTGAAGGAGTACATATCTAAAGATGTAAGTAACCTAAAATAGTGTCAGTGATTATCATTCTGTTTATATAAAATTTTAATTTATACTTTTTATAGATCCTTAACAAGAATTTGACCACACAAAAAGCAGACAAAACTACTGTATATCTAAGCAAATTATGTAACTGTAGAGTTTGTTTAACGGTAAATGATATTACAGATATTTCTTTTCGACCAGTTCTACAAGATATCATCTCTCTTGTATTTACCTCCTTGATAAATAAGCAACTCTTTGGAAGCTATAGAGATATTCAATATGTGTTTCACCTGATATGCTTTAATTATAATCCACAGTTCCAACATATACTTATGAAAATACTAGATGACGAAACCGACTATTTTTTGTATGAGCAAAGAATTGACATGGCTTATTATACAATACCAAAATTATCAAATCAACTGATTCAGCCTATTTTACAACAAGAACCATGTTCATATAAAGGATTCCAAGTGGGTGTTTTACGTCAAGTTTATAGTGAAAACTTCGGTTTCGGTTTTATGTTCTCTCGGGAAGATACTCCTATTGTATTTAAAAGCAATCGAGAGGATACGAACACCATTTTAATCGATTACAAAAAAGTATTTCCGTTGTTCAAGAAGGGAGACAAAATGAACGAAAGTCAATTAAATCGAGTATTTTATGTGGATATGATTCAAAAAGGGAGGTACCTTGCTCCTTTTCTACGTATGTAATAATATAAAGAGTATTGCTTTTTTAACTTACATAAACTTTAGCAATTTTCTTTAAACTTAAGCCAGTTGCTAGTTTAAGGTCCGATGAGCTTATTGGTTTAGAGCATACAATTGAAAAATTCGGAGATGGTTTATCTTTAAATTGTATAAGTAACTTCAAGATAAATCAAGATATGCCTCTTATGATCTCTATAGTTTATCACGGTTATTCTTCGTCCCTTTATTTTAAAATTAAAGCGGTTGGGGACGAGACTGAACCAAGGCGTATAATAATACTTGCGGAACCCATGACATTATGTCGATTTTAAAAAAAAAATATTATCACTGTGTTCATGGTGTACTCACTATATTTTACACTTTAATAAAAAAAAATTACAGTTTATAAATGCGTATAGAAGTTGTAATTAAGAACTTTTATATTCGTATATAAAGCATTATACAGAGTAACAATATAAAAATGCTGTTTCATGCAGGTGGCAATTCCACAAATCTGAGATCGAATACAACGGGAAGCATTTATAAAATGATGCTGCTAATATTTATTTCATTTTCTCCCTCAAGCCATAGTGCTTTTTATGTCCCATTTTCTTCGTAATAGAGGTGCATGTACTACTGTCTATATATATATATTTAAAGAGTGTTATATCTATGTGTGTATTTGTTCTTCACACCCTTTTTATATTTCTTGACTGGCCTTTGAAAGGTATGCATTATATCGCCACAATTACCGCTTATGCTAGTTATCGATATGAGTTTGCTTTATCTACCACTTTTTGAAATAAAAGTAAAAAGGTGAAGGGAAGAAGTTATATCATCTTGAGTAGGTCTCATTCTAACACAAAATTATTTTTTAATCTATAAAAAGAATTGAAGCTTTCTTTTTATCTATAATAGCAGCAAAGTGGTGTGTGCTTTACAAAATTAATTGCCTGTTTTCATTTCCGTCTGAGATCGAATATGGTTCATGCACAGACACAAAAAAAATGCAATATAATTAAACTGAATTGGAAATTAAGTAAACCTGTTTACTTACATCTCTCACCAAAAATATAATGCGTTCTCTGAATAAGGTGAAGGTAAAGGGTATTGAAAAAGTTTCGTCTGATGATGGATTTTTGGGTTATACAAGTTTAATGCAATACACGTAACGAAAAAAGAACATTTATGAGATGATAGATATAGGCATATGTAGATCTTCCTCCCCCCCCCCTTTTTTTTAAAAAAAAAAGAACAGATAAATAAAGTATGCTTATCTTGATGGAGCAAGAGATTATTTACAATTACGCACGATTATTATATCGTACAAAAATGCCTCTCTTTATAAATTTTAGTTTAACTAAGCCGATCCATGGCTCGAAGCCAAAAATATATTTAGTATGTGCAGGTTTTATTAAAATTAAATTTTTATATAGTATATACTTTGATATTCATTTTCCTGTTGATATACACACAGTGTCAAGACAGCATAGAACTCATTTAAAAACATATGATGGAACACAAACTAGTTTACTTCCTCAAAAAAAGGGTATTTCCTGCGGAAGAAGCAGAAGTTTCGAATACACAAACTACAACAAAGGGATTGAAAACATACAATGTCTCCAATAAAGATAAACTGTTTAATTTTAACCTATCTATGAGAGAACACTCGCAGAAATCATACAAAATCTTTTGAAAAATGAAAACAAACTAAATGAAGTTAGAATAAAATCACTATCATCTACAAGATGATCTACCTGTATCATTACAAAGGCGGAGGATATGTCTGGATGCAAGCCCAACGAAATAAAAACATACTTAGAAAACCATGGTACGAAGAGGAATTATATTTTATGGCGAGAATATGTTCAGGAACATTTTCGATGAGATACTTCAACATCAATGCTCTCCCTCTCCAAAGCAACCTGTAGCTTCTGCAGCGATACTTTCTAAAAGACCAGTCAGAGACGAATTCGTACCAAGTACTTCTCTTCCCCTTTTGCCTACTGAAAATGTTCAAGAAACTGAGGAACCTTTCGAAACCACACAAAAACTTAAGTATCATACTTGTACTGTAGTTTTAAATAATACCATTAGACAAGATTTGCCTCAGGATGATAAATATACCTTCATACAAAAGTTTAATCAGGCAATGTCCAATGTATCGAACTTTACAAGCGACTTTCAATTTTCCATTTATTCTTTGATGATGAATTTTAGAAACCATACCATCAATAGAAATATTTTTAACCAAGCAATATAATTTAATTAACAAGAAGGTTTCGAAACAAGTTCAATATTTCCAGAAGGTTCCCAGCCAACGGCCAATATACGATTTTCTGCACCTTCACATTCCGAAGAGGTGATGGTTTCGGATGTTCTGCGGAGAGAGTTGAGCAGTATTTTTTCAAAGCAACATTTAAACTCTATATACAGCTCTTCTTTTGGGTTGCGTGGAACGAAACAAGAAACAAAAAAAAAAAAAGCAAACCCACTTCAAACATAATTGAATAATGATATTCCGGAGCCTATCAAGCAGCTATTTTCTGATGTGAACGTAATTCCTTGTCCGTTGCTGTCAATATAACTTACTCGGTATATTACAAAATTTGAAAATATGTGGAAAAAGGAACTATATTCTACAAAACTTTAAACATACTACTAGATGTTTTACTGAAAGTTCATTTGGCCCCAATAAGACATCAAGCGTATGCTGCTTTCGTTGAATCCAAAAAAAAAACAGAAGTTCAAAATATTTACAATGAAAGAATATATGAAGAAACAAACATTAGAATTGGCGACCGTCGTCGTATGATAATTCGTGATGAATATTATAAAATACAAAAGTTTGAGTCACAAAATACGAAATAATCTAATCAAAGATGGTAAGGCAAAATTAGAGGATGTCACAAAAGGATCAGATTATATCAAGAGAAAATTACAGCCACGGTATGATCTATTACATATAAAATCAGATTAATATACAGTAATACTCACATGTTCTATTAATTTTTTTAGAGGGAAACCGGACCTGAAGCCGAAGGTGGTGTTAAACCTGGAGGTTGTATCTTAGATAATGATCCGTTAGTTCTTTAAGAAGCTACGACTTATATGACTGCAGAGGAAATCATACTAGAAGAAGATTTGACCGAAAATAGATCAACAGATGCAACACGGAGAAGAATAGGCCAGATAAAGGGCTTTTTAAAGAATATAATTATCAATGCTGAAATTAGGGAGCAAATTACGGAGGAAAGACTTTCAGAATTATGTCCTGAATTAAATGAACAATAAATCGGTGTTTGCATGTTACTGTATCACTCACTGGCTGTATATATACCATCGAAAGATAAGCGCTATTTGGTTGTTTATCTACTGCCTTTTGTGATTTTAGCAAATGATTTGTTACGTTGCTGAGGGTACTCTCGTTTTATGGAAAAGTATGTCCGGAACCCGCTACCCAACAAAATAGCTCGAGAGTAGATAGTACGCCTGTTTACCGCTTATTCTACGTATCTGTCTATAGCCGGTTTTGAATCTTTGATTTTGGAGGAGAGGTTATTGATTCCGGTACAATTGCTCGATCTTGTAAAGATGGTGTTTTTAATTCTTTTTTTCGACAGATCAATTATCCAAAGATTATGACGTTTACATCGTTTAATTTTTGCTCACAATGTAACTAACTATATTGCCTGGTTTGAAGTTTCTGGGTACTAGGAAAAATAAATCGGTGGTAATTACCAGTACAACGAAAAAGAAATTAAGCAATAATATTCCCTGGGGAGTGATGTGATCCAGCATATACAAGTATTTATCCTCATATATATTTACACGTACATGATTACCTCACACGTTTTTATCCCTTTATGACTAATTCATATTTATTTTAACTAAGCCTTACCAACATCGTCCAGTAATAACCGTTGTCTGAGTAATGATTAGAGGTTTGACCATAATTACACATCTTGACGGAAGACTAGGTTAGATAAGCACGGTTTGAAGTTATATAAGGAAACTGTGGTACTTATAGTGATATAGCACATTACCAGAATTGTACTTGAACTCAGCTATAAAGAAGCTATATAAACCTATATCTTTTTTCATGTAAAAAAAGGAAATTCTATTCTTTGCGACTGATTACTTTTAGCATCTTGTTTTTTTTTATTTTATTTTTTGAATCTTGACTATTTTATAGCTCGAATTACACAGGGAGATATTCGAAGACAACTGCTGAAAGATAATGCTACATTATGCGCTGAATTGATAATCTTAAATAATTAATTAATGAAGCTATGCAAAACTAAAGAGGCAAGCTTTGGTAATCGAAAATAGAGATTTCGTTCAAGCGATTATCGATATAAAACAATATTAGTCTCGTGTGCGTCCTTTAATTCAAGATCAAAGCACCCGAAACAATCAAGTATATAATTTCATTGAACAATTGATAAGTTGCGCATCAAACACTCTACAATATTAAAAAAAAAAAAAGATTATCAGATGTTACTTATCGTCAGTTCACCTGTCGATTGGCAATATAATATAGAAATTTTCAACACGCCATCCCAACTGAACATACCAATAATTGCCGTGTAATTGATAAAAAGTCATTTATAGATTAGGCGGAGCGTAATAAAGTTATCGTAACTTTTCGTTCTCTGGTACTGATAACGGAATAGCAAAAATGACAGCAACTGTTCCTTTAAATCTTGAAAGGTTTAACTATCACTTAAGATTGCACAACATGTAAAGTCCTCTAGCTGACACTCAAGAATCTACTAATGATGTTTAAGAACTTCCGTTTATCCGTTTACCTAAGCCTCTTACTATGAATACAGGTGATTTCGCTTTAAATGGTGGTCATTGGCGGCTAAGAAGAAAACTGGGAAGAGAGAAGAGGACGACAGGTGATCACACAATTGGAAAGAAATCTCGCAGAAAATAGCTTCTCAAAAGCTATCACAGTACAAGGAACAAAGCGAGCATATAGAGAGCAAATAGTTAGCCGAGAACAGCTTTGCGAGTTTTATGGATCCAGAAAAAGAGCTTCAGCAAAAAGAAAAGTCGAAAGTTGGACTACAAATTTCGAAACCATTTATGTACCGAAGAAATAAAGGAGATGAAAGAAGATAAGAAGCGTCTGGTTATGTTTATTGGTGATAGGGGAACTGGTGCTGGTTCAACAATTAAAGGATATCGTCGGTATGGTGGGACTTGGAAACAAAAAATACACGGCTAATCCAATACAACATGCATTACAAATGAAAACAAAGCAACCCAAACTTGCGTCTATTACCTTTGTCCTTTATATAATACCAAGCAACAAGTCATGATGAAGAGGGAAATGATTCAAAAATTATATATGGTGCATTTATTTGTTATAGTCAAGTTTGTATTTCTATACGCAATAACCGAAATGTTCAAACAAGAGACAGTGTTTCGGCTATGGCCATCGGTTTATCCGGTCTGGCTACACCATTAAATAAACAGTTATTTCTCTTTTTTTTTTTTGGGACTGATTACTTTTTATTATCTTTTTATTTTATTTTTGAAGTCCTTACTATTTTATAGCTCGAGTCCCACAATCTGCTACAAAGTCGATTCTATTAAGTGTCAAAGAGACTGGTGATGGATCTTCAGCGTGATTCAATTTACACAAAATATGGTACAAGATGAAAAATAAAAAAATATATGGATCAAAGTCTTGCTGGGGCAACTCTGGGGATTAAATACTACTGCTACTGCTGTTCATAATTTGTAAAGTTAAATTGGCCTTATTCTTTTAAAAAAAATAACACATCTTTATTTAAAAAGAAAGAAACAGCTCCACTTTGATACTTCTTTCACACTGCTAGTTTTACTTTATTTTTCTTTAAATTGAAGAAAAGGCGCAGAAATAGATCTTATTACATACGAAATGTAATATTTATAGAATTAGTTTCATCTATATTATAATAATGGAAGATGTTTGTTTTATTAGGAGAGGTATGAACTCGAAATCACTTTAAAGAACATGAAATACAGAATACTTTAGACAGATTCTATACTTGTGATACATACCATAATACTACACTTCCCCTCCCTTCTTTTTTATTTTTATTTTGAGAGCAGGTAATTCAAACACGCTTATATCGACAGTATCAGTTGTCGTTACGTCTATGTGGCACTTCTACAGATAATATAACGTTTCATCTTAAAGCTATTAAACTTTTTTTTGTTGCATCAAAAAACAAACAAATAAATCTGATATCCGTTATGTTCATCCATTTTTATTTACTTGTTCCAAAAAGAAAAAAGGTACGATTGTATCTTAATTATCTCATATTTCACTATAGCCATATAAATATATGATCGGCACAGAGGCTATTTTTAAACTTTACGCTTGCGTTTCATATTCCGCTGTCACTTAACGTAATATAACTACTCGGAACGAGTTTATGGGATCCCGAAATAACGTATATATTTACCCCTTTTTCTTCGTTTTACTCCTTTTTCTTTTCCTTCAACAAAAATATTAGTATGGATGAGGTATATGATCTTCTCCAACATACTCACTATGTTATTTTTCGTAAGTGATCCTCTTACTGTAAAATAATTCCATCTTTTGTTTTTTTTTTAAAAAGAAAAGCTTTATCGTCATATAGATCTTGGAGTGAATATGACTCATTTAGACTATTATTCCACTTCAAACAGAGATTTCCAATACGGAACTTCATATATGATGTAAATATATAATACTAAAAAATATACGATGATTTTGAACAATTTGTAAAAATGTAGTAAAGACAGTTATATCACTTATGATAAACAGAAATCGAATGTTTTAAATTGGGGAAACCGAATTGTTTACTATAACAAACAAGATATAGTACAAATCGATGTGTCCAGAGAGAAATTATACCAAATCTTTAAGAAGAAAAAAGGTAGCCGGGATCAAGATGACTTATTCACGTTAACAGCTGTATCCGACTTTATTCGCTTATCTGTAGAAGAACTAATTAAATATTTGAAAGGAGAAATTAAAGATAATGGTGCACTCCATTACGTATTAAATGTACCGTCGGAGTGGGAAGAAGAAATAAGAGAAGTTCTGATTCGACCTATTTTTGTTCAAGCCAATTTAATATCAAAAGATGATCACCAAGACAGGATTTTATTTTGCTCTGATATAGAATCTGCCTATTACTATTTAAGTGACCCTAAAAATGAAAATTTTACTGAAACGACACGTAATACGATTTTGGGTAGAATTGTTGCTGTGGAGGAGAATCAAGTGTTGATCAAATTGGATTTAATGTTAATTGGAAATCCTCTATTTGATTTTTCCGATTCCGTAACGCGTCTGAAAATCATGAATTCAAATGCAATACTACTTACTTCTGACGATGTTAAAGACGGTATTAGAGAATTCATAAAGATCAAATTCTCTTTCGATGCTCAAGAAAGTACTATCCTAAATATTATGAAAGAATTGGGCAATCGTACTTTTACTGATATGGTTAGTAATGTAACATGGGAATAATAAGACGATATCAACTAACGGATTATTATAATAGAAAGACAAAGAGGAAGCTTCTTATTTAATGAAACCTTTCATTACTGACAAAAATATATCCGAATTAGATAAACACCAAGAAGAACTTATTAGATCCATTCGGCCTTTTGATATATGTGCTGAAATCAGTAAACATTTGCCTAATAACTTGGAGCAACTACTTCCGAACGACCTTGTAAAGGAGTACTCTATTTTGAAAGTTACTGATGGATACACTTCGAAAATTGAATTAGATGAAAGTCTATTACAATGGTCAAGATTTATGTTTGAGTATAATCGAATATCTTTCGCCTCCAACTATATCGTACCTAAAAACCGTTCGAACAAATATATTGACAATATAGATATCTTCCGTGGGACTTTTCGATACTCGATTAGCACAATTAAGAACTCTAACATATACGGTAAACCACGTATACTATCAATAGAACATTCGGCGATCTCGTCTTCAATATTCCTAAACTCAAAACCTGATGCCATTATGAATATAGGTACACCATCATTATATGCTTTATTATTTCAGTAGTAATACTTTTTACAATTAGATATTATGCTCGACTCTACAGTGTTATCGTTCTCACTTTTAGATGAAAATGGTCTAGTAAAAGAAATCTGGAACCATGACTACTTTGTACCTGACATCGGGTAAGATATGAATGAAACATTATGTAGATATCTATACTAATACAGCATTAGTTTGCGCTCTCTAGGATCGTTCTTTAATTTTTCAAAAGTAACAACATTAAATGTCAAAAAATCGTAAGTCTACGCATAAGTATGATATGTTTGCTATGAATAAAAAAATTAATAGTTTACTTAGGTTTATCGCATTTGTTAAAAAATACTTGACCAAAAAAAAAAAAAACGGTCTGCTTAAGTTTATCGCATCTGTTAAAAAATACTTAATGGATGAATCAAATATTTCTTCTGTTGTATTAAACAAGGACATGGTGATTGAAATAGAAAATATACTAAGCATAGAGAGCCATTATAAAGATGGAATGGTATCGATACAACAGCAAGTATACATAAAAGCATTTGTATTGATTTATATGATTTATATAAATGAAATTGTATCAAGAAAGATGCCGAAAATTGCAGGAGGTAATGTCAATATAAAAACTGGATATGCTTTTACTATTGAAAAGGCGCTTCTTCAGAGATTACGTGTCACTGAGGACGAGCTAAGAGATATGATATATGCAAGCAATCTGGTACAAAAAAATGGCAGTTATAAAAAACTCAGAGTTACTACACAAGGACAAGGACTCTTACCTGTAATTCAACAGTCGTTCAAACTACAGTTTCCACTCAAGTCTTTCTTTGTGGTAGCTCAACTGCATAAAGACTATGTACAGCTAACGCTAAATCAAGTTGTAACTGAATCTGGTTCGGATCACGAAGATCAGGAAACAATTGTTATCAAAGAAGAAATAATCCATATTCCCAATATATATGACGCATTGTGCTTCAACATGTGGAGCAATATTACAGAAGATAGCAGTCTAATTAAGTTATGTGACACACATAAAGGATATAACGACAACGAATTACTTGATATATTCTCTTTAAAAAATCAAGCGGAATTTACGAACAATCTTAAGGAGTACATATCTAAAGAGGTAAGTAATCTAAAATAGTGTCAGTGATTATCTTTCTTTTTATCTAAAATTTCAATTTATATTTTGTATAGATCCTTAACAAGAATTTGACCACACAAAAAGCGGACAAAACTACTGTATATCTAAGCAATTCATGTAATTGTAGAGTTTGTTTAACGGTAAATGATATTACAGAGATTTCTTTTCGACCAGTTCTACAAGATATCATCTCTCTTGTATTTACCTCCTTGATAAATAAGCAACTCTTTGGAAACTATAGACATATCCAATATGTGTTTCACCTCATATGCTTCAATTATAATCCACAGTTTCAACATATACTTATGAAAATACTAGATGAAGAAACCGACTATTTTTTGTATGAACAAAGAATTGATGTAGATCACTATATAATACCAAAATTATCAAATCAACTGATTAAGCCTATTTTACAACAAGAACCATGTTCATATAAAGGATTCCAAATGGGTGTTTTACGCCAGGTTTATAGTGAAAACTTTGGCTTCGGTTTTGAAAACTCTTTGGATGATATTCCTGCTGTACTTAAAAACAACAGAGAAGATAGAAACACCATTTTAATCGATGACAAAAAAGTATTTCCGTTGTTCAAGAAGGGAGACAAAATGAATGAAAGTCAATTAAATCGAGTATTTTATTTGAATATGAAACAAGAACATGTCGGCTCTTTTTTTGGTCTATGTAGGTAATAATATAAGGAGTACTGCATTTTTAGCTTACATAAACTTTAATAGGTTTCTTTAAACTTAAGCCAGTTGCTAGTTTAAGGTTTGATAAACCTATTAGCTTAGAGCATACAACTGAAAAATTCGGAGCGAGTTTATATTTAAGTAATATAAATATGCTGAAGAACAATCAAGATATACCTTATATGATCTCTATAGTTTACCACGGTTATTCTTCGTCCCTTTATTTTGAAATTAAAACGGTTGGAGACAAGACAAAAAGACGGTTTATAACAATACTTGCGGAACCCATGACATTATGTCGATTTTAAAAAAGATTACTATTGTGTTCATGGTGTACCCACGATATTTTACACTTTAATAAAAAGAAATTACAGCTTATAAATGCGTATAGAAGCGGTAATTAAGAACTTTTATATTCGTATATAAAGCATTATACAGAGTAACAGTATAAAAATGTTGTTTCATGCGCACTATGGGAAATCGGGATGTTAATTTATGTCAAAAAATGTCGACATGAAAAAACATATTTTCCATGTTAAAAATTGCGATTTCATGTTGCCATATTTCGACATGAAATAGATGGATTAAAATAACATAAAATAACATAAAATATCATAAAATATCATAAAATAACATAAAATAACATAAAATAACACGAAATGACATTAAAATGTCGACATAAGTTTGATGTTGAAAAAATTATATATTGAAATTTTTATTAATAATAAGCAAAAGAGAAAAAAAAAAAGTACACATGTCTATGTACTTTTACCGCTTTCACGCATTCTGATAAGAAAACTGTCAGTCGTCGCTTAATAGAGTAATATTTATATGAACCTACTTACATTTTTTTGTTTCTTCGATTTCGCGACATGTTTGACCATTTTGGTTGTAGGATGAGTTCTACAGCCCAAAGACCACGACAAAGATAAAGAGCGTCTAGTTCTTCAGAATCTTTTACCGTTTTGTCAAGTGTAGCCTTCAACAGATTCATTTGTATGTCTCCATTTAAATCCTTCCATCCTTTTTCTCCGTTGGACTTACCTGATTTATCACTTGTCAAAGTTTTGCTTTGACAGGTAGTCAATGAAGTTTTCTTTAACAAGCTGAAAAGCTCTTCCAATCTTTCTTCTGTTACTTCCGGAAGATTATTCCTCAGGTAATTCTCAACAGCAATTTTTTTTTTGTCTTTTTCAGACGTAGCTTTCGGCTGAGGTATCATGTCGATACCGTTATTACCTCTCATTTGTGGTATGTTCGTGTTATCCAAACTTTGTATCATACCACAGACATCATCTAAACCTTTCATAATACTGTTATGCCTTTCTTTGTCTTTCTCTTTTTTTTACAGCGTAGTTCGTTTAAAACCATTTCATTTTGTTTTGTAACCTCATTCTTAAACTTTTTAAACCATTCAGGTTCATCATTATCGAGATAGATATCCTTTCTCTTTCTAGGAGGAGCCATGTTATCTGAAATAATAAAAAAAAATAGAGAAGAAAATGAATTTTAAAGAATAAAAAAAAATACTTTCCGTTATTTGTTGCCAAATCCTTTTTATATAGTATTATAGCAGTCAACTTCTCTTTCTTTCCATTCAATTTGCTTCGTTGCTATCAGACTTATCATTATGACCAATCGTTGTTCAGTATGCAACATTAACATCACGAAGAGAAACGAAAAGAAGCATGCAAAAATGCATAAACATCAAGAAATGCTAGCACGATTAAGAGAGATTGAGCTAGATCGCAAAAGGGAATCAACTTCCAGTAAACGTGTTAGAATAGCCTCTGAATCAAGTGTCCAGCAGTTTGAGCCACAAAGAGGACATGCAATTGATCAGGTTGGGCATCGAGAAGATTATCTTGGCGATGTCTACGAAGAAAATTATTTAGATGACAGTTTGGAAGAAATGTCAAAAAGAATTTCGACTTTTGGATTAAATGGCCAGATGAATCCCATTGCAAACACAAGTGATATCGAAACTGATGAGATAGTAGACAATGATGTTCAAGTAGAAGAAAGAGATGAGCTTTTGTTATTACTAAGCGATCTTAAAAAATTCGAAATCACAATTGAAAATCCGCTTAGCGTTGAATCTCGCGCTGGTGAATTGTTAGAATCTTTGGATAAAACAACACGCTCAAGTATTGAACTTAAGAACCTTCTTCAAGCTAACAATGCGTCCAAAAAAGCTTACAGAAATGACTTTTTCTTGGTTCAACAAGTTTCTAAAAGAAAATGTAGGAGAGGAAGGTAATGTTATGACTGTTAATGATTTTCTAAATTATAAATGTGGTATTTACATAATTCTGTGGTTTTTACATAATAGTTGACCAGCTGTTATCCCCTTATAAGTGTAACAAAACTATAAGTGATTGCTTACATAAAGACAATACTGCTTCTTATGATATGTACGGTAAGGGATGTAAGTTATACTATCTTAGCGTCAAAAGCCTTGTTTGTCCTAACTGTAAAGAACCGCGCTACAAGAGCGACACATTATTTGATGGCTATAATCAAGCGGTACAAAAGAATCATCAGCTTCCACTTCGTAGACAATTGGCTGAGTTTTTGTCGTACGGCTCTAATGTAACTAAAATCAGCAACTACAAAAAGTTAGTCGCGGATTCACATTTACAGACTCCAGAGCATTTATACAAGGATGTATTCAATGGACAAGCTCATTGCGGGCCTAAAGAAAACACGGAGCTTACTCTTGCTTCTTCACATAGATGGATTCAATCCCTTTAAGAGAGGAGGTGTCTCAATGATTATTATAATGGGTACCATTTTGGACCTTCCGCCTGAAGATAGAGTCAAGCAAGAAAACATTCTTATTATCGCTATCATTCCTGGGCCCAACAAACCGAAGAATATATTTACCTTTTTGTATCCTACTCTCCAAGATCTTCTGGTATTAGTAAGCACGGGAATAACAGTTGTTTCCGATAATAAAGCTTCGTTATACAAAGCTTGTCTTACCGTAGTGATAGCTGACATAATTGGTATTGCCGAATTATGTATGCACTCTGGACATACATCTTATTACGACTGCCGAGTCTGCACTATTGTTAGCAATGTAAAAGAGAACGGAGAAAGTGGAATATACTTTAGCAACAAGGTTTTACTTGACTGTCGAATGAGAAATAAAGAAGACTTTGTTACTGGTGATGCTGCTCATGGTATAAAAAAACCAACACCTTTCGGTTTATTAGATAGCTTTACAGGTGTATGCTTTTTTGGGCTCGATGAATTGCGCCTCTGGGGTCAAAATATAGCCAAGCAGATATGGGCAGCTGTAACAGTTAACAACCAAAAAAAAAAAAAAAAAAAAAAAAAAAAAAAAGTGGGATAAAAAACCCGTTATTTTTAAGAAACTACTATCGAGAAAAGCTTGGCAGAAAGCTTTAAGAAGCTCAATCCTTGGGGAACAAATACGCTCAAGATGGAAAGTTCATTAACATGGCAACTTCCGCGGGATATGGTAGGGCAGTTGACTACATTGCTTTTTTAATATATGCTGTTCCAACACTATTAGTAGAAGCTCTAGAATTACAAGTTGAAAATCTGAAAGCTAAAAGAGCTAAAGAGAATGAAAAGCGATCGAAGAAAAGAAGCAAAAAGGGCAAAGAACGAGCTGTTGAACCCAATGACGATATTGATGATGATATTGATGATGATATTGACGACTTAGTTTCTTGTTTCGATCAAGCGTCAGAAACACTCACGTCATTATCGTTGGTTTGCCAAATATCTGAGAAGCTTGTTATAAGCTCAGAAGATATCGCCGCTATTGATCAACATACAAATATATGGCATGCATTCTTACGCAACTTCGTAGGTACCAATAACTTTACAATTAATCAACACTACATGTTTCATATAAGTTACTTTATACAGCAACTTGGACCTCTAAAGGCATATAGTGTTCGTTCTTTGGAAATAACAATAGGCTTATGTAAAGAAAAAATCAAATCACGTTCTAAACCAGGTGAAAACGCAATAAACTTTCTTCGAGGTAATTCGGTACAGTCTCAGCAGAAATGGTACGCCTATAAAGAAAGCAACGAAGATGACTTCAGAGAGCATTTCAAAATTACTAGCGATTTGTTAAATGATATGCTTGATCCTGATGGATTACCTTTCAATGTGATGTTAAGAGATTTCTGCAGCAGTAATCGCTTAATGTTTGACTGCGAAGAAACTATGTTCATCAGAGAAGAGCATATATTAAGCCGCAATAATCAGATCCTCAAGAAAGCAAGAGGAAAGGATGGAACCGATGCCGTAGTCCAACGAAATAGCGAAAGTGGATCCGTAAAATACAGTCTTGTAAATATCCAAGCCATGTTTGATTATAAAAATACGAACCTAGCATTAGTAAAAGATGGGTGTTCACTAGAACTAGACCAAAGAAAAAGATTGTTTACAAAGCTCTCAGTTACGACAGCAGTGGAGATATGGGAGCTAATATATTTGAAGAGAGTAATGGGTTATGCGATCAAGATACCATCGTTAATTTCAGAAGATAAGTTGTATATTTGCTTTAAAAAGTAATATGCCGCTACTCCATGCAATAAAAATATACTTTGACTTTTTTAACATAATTCCACACTAATCGTGGTTTATGTCAAATCATGTTTAAAAATGCGAATTATGTTAAAACTTATGGAACATTAAACAATATGTGTTTGATGGTGTCATATTAAGTCATATTAAGACATCGTTTTAATGTTATGGCAAAAAAAGACATGTAATTCAACATGAATCAACATAATTTAACATCCGCTTTCCCGTAATGCGATAATGGAATAGTAAAAATAAACAGAAGTCGTTTCTTTAAATCTTGAAAGGTTTAACTATCGCTTAAGATTGTACAACATGTATAGTCCTCTAGCCGACACCCAAGAACCTATTGATGATGTCAAAGAGCTTTCGTTTACCCCTTTGTCTGAGCCTCTTACTGTGAATATAGATGATATCGATCTAGATGGTGGTCATTGGCGGCCAAGAAGAAAACTGAAAAGAGAGAAGAGGACGACAGATGTAAGGCAGTTGGTCACACAAATGGAAAGGAACTCGCAGAAAATAGCTTCTCAAAAGCTGACACAATACAATAAACAGAGCGAGCATACGGAGAGGGAATAGTTAGCCGAGGACAGCTTCGCGAGTTTTATGGACCCGGAAAAAGAGCTTCAGCGAAAAGAAAAGTCGAAATTTTGGGCTACAAATTTCGAAGCCATTTATTTACCCAAGAAAGAAAGGAGATGAAATATGGTAAGAAGCATATGGTTATGTTTATTGGTGATAGGGGAACTGGTGCTGGTTCAACAATTAAAGGATATCGTCGGTATGGTGGAACTTGGAAACAAAGAAGTCACGGCAAATCCAATACAACATGCATTACAAATGAGAACAAAGCAACCCAAACTTGCGTCTATTACCTTTATCCTTTATATCGTACCAATCAAAAAGTCATGATGAAGAGGAAAATGGTTCAGAAAAGTATAAATGTTGCATTTATTTGTTATAATCAAGCCTGTGTTTTCGTACGCCATCGGTTTATCCGGTCTGGTTATACTATTATTCAACCAAACGTTTCCCCAATCCGCAGCAATACTCAGTCAGTTCAATAGTGATTTTAGAGATAAAACCTACTCTTTTCTTACAAGAAGTGAGTTTAGGGCTAGAGGCGATGCTTCATGACTGAACTTGTAAGTTGCAAAAAAAAAAAAATTCAAAATTCGGATACATAAATACTTTTATATATATTCACGTATATACGAGCTTCTCATATCTTTACCCTGTGTGGTTATTTAACATTTATCTTTATTGAGCCTTAGCAACATCGACCGGTAATAACTATTATTAGAAACAGAGAAAAAAAAAGTGGGATGGTCAAATAAGGAAAATTGAAAATAATGTATACTGGGATAGTTGGGTCGTTAAAGTGACAGCTTAACTTCTTTTTACAAAAAAAAAAAAAAAAAAAAAAAAAAAAAAAAAAAAAAAAGATTTCTTCTATTTGACTTTTAAAAGTTTTGAAATTATTAGCGAAAAAAAGATATCAAACCAGGTCAAGATATGCCTTTTGCGATTTCAATATCTTCAAATTAGCTGGTGGAGAAAAGGAAAAGACTTGGTTACACTTGCAGAACCAATGACTTTACCTCGCTTTTAAAACAAGAGAAAATAAAATACAGACGAAATTATAGCTTTGATATTAAAGATAATGCTATTAAGTACGGTAGTGATATACATAAACCAAAGAAGTCTGAGATTAAATATAGTTTATGCATCCAAAAGGTGGTACGGCTATTTTTTTTGTTTTTTGTTTATTCGGCCTCCAATTTCAGAATTATCACGTTATGAAAATACTTTTATATCATACTGTTTTTACTTATGATATGTATAGATAGTTATAATAACGTGCGGTATGGATGAACTAAAATACTAATTTTATTATATGTAACAAGCGGTACTTTTTGTTTATTTCTTTTTGACCAAAACAAACAAAGTTTAAACTTTACGTTGCCTGTTCTAAACAAATAGACTTTGCGTTTCATATTCTGTCGACGTTTGGTGTAACGTACTCGGTACGAGTTTACGGGGTCCCGAAATAACGTATATATTTACCCCTTTTTCTTCGTTTTACTCCTTTTTCTTTTTCTTTAACAAAAATATTAGTATGGACGAGGTATATGATCTTCACCAACATACACACTTTGTTGTTTTTCGTAAGTGATCCTCTTACTGCCAAATAATTCCATCTTTTGCTTTTTTTTAAAAGAAAAGCCTTATTGTCATATAGACCTTGGAGTGAATACGACTTATTTAAACTATTATTCCACTTTAACAGAGGGTTTCCGTTACGAAGACGCAAGTATAAAGTAAGTAGAGAGCACTAAAAAAATATACGATGACTCTGAACAATTTGTAAAAATGTAGTTATGATAGTTGTATCACTTATGATAAACATAAATCGAATGTTCTAAGTTGGGGAGACCAAAGTGTTGAAGATAACGGAGAAGATACAATACAAATCGATGTGTCCAGGGAGAAATTATACCAACTTTTTGAGAAGGGCAAAGATAACTGGGATCAAGATGACCTATTCACGTTAACAGCTGCATCAGATTTTTTTCGCTTATGTGTAGAAAAACTAATTGAAGATTCGAAAGGAGAAATCAAAGATAGTGGTGCACTCCACTACGTATTAGTTGTACCGTCGGAGTGGGAAGAAGAAATAAGAGAAGTTCTGATTCGACCTATTTTTGTTCAAGCCAATTTAATATCAAAAGATAATCACCCAGACAGGCTTTTATTTTGCTCTGATATAGAATCTGCCTATTACTTTTTAATTAGTTATCTTTTTAAAACGACACGTAATAAGTTTTTGGGTAGAATTGTTGCTGTGGAGGAGAATCAAATATCGATCAAGTTGGACTTAATATCAACTGGAAATCCTCTATTTGATTTTTCCGGTTCCGTAACGCGTCCGAAAATCATGAATTCGAATGCAATGTCTCTTACTTCCGACGATGTTAAAAATGGTATTAGAGAGTTTATAAAGATCAAATTCTCTTTCGATGCTCAAGAAGACACTATCCTAAATATTATGAAAGAATTGGGTAATGATACTTTTACTGATATGGTTAGTAATGTAACATGGGATTAATCAGACAATATCATCTAACGGACTATTATATTAGCTAGACGAAGAGGAAGCTTCTTATTTAATGCAACCTTTCATTACTGACGAAAATATATCTGAGTTAGATAAACACCAAGAAGAGTGTATAAAATCCATTCGACCTTTTGATATATGTGCTGAAATCAGTAAACATTTGCCTAATAACTTGGAGCAACTACTTCCAAACAACCTTGTAAAGAAGTACCCCATTTTGAAATTTACTGATAAATATACTTCTAAAATCAAATCAGACAAAGGTCTATTACAATGGTCAAGATTTCTATTTGAGTATAATCGAACATTTGTCAGCTCCAGCTATATCGTATCTAAAAACCTTTCGTATAAAAATATTTACGATATAAATATCATTCGCGGAGCTTCTATATACTCGATTGACGCAATTCAGAATTCTAGCATATACGGTAAACCACGTATACTATCAACAAAGCATTCGGCAATCCCGTCTTCAATATTCCTAAACTCAAAACCAGATGCCATTATGAATATAGGTACATCATCATTATATGCTTTATTATTTCAGTAGTAATACTTTTTACAATTAGATATTCTGCTCGAGTCTACAATGTTATCGTTCTCACTTTTAGATGAAAATGGTTTAATAAAAGAAATCTGGGATCACGACTGCTTTGTTCCTGACATTGGGTAAGATATGAATAAAACGTTATGTAGATATCTATACTAATATAGCATTAGTTTGCGCTCTCTGGGATTGTTCTTTACTTTTTCAGAAGTAGCAACATTAAATGTCAAAAATTCGTAAGTTTATTCATATATATATAATGTATTTACTGCTAGCTAAAAAATTAATGGCTTATTTAGATTTATCATGTTTGTTGAAGAATACTTAACAGATGAATCAAATATTTCTTCTGCTGTATTAAACAAGGACATGCTGATTGAAATAGAAAATATACTAAGAATAGATAGCTATAATAAAGATAGAATGGTATCGATACAACAGCAAGTATACATAAAAGCATTTGTATTGATTTATATGATTTATATAAATGTAATTGTATCAAGAAAGACGCTGAAAATTTCAAGAGATAACGATTATATGAAAATTGGATATGCTGTTACTATTGAAAAGGCGCTACTTCAGAAGTTACTTATCACTGAGAATGATCTAAGAGATATAATTTATGCAAGCAATCTGGTACAAGAAAATGACAGCTATAAAAAACTCAGAATTACTACACAAGGAGAAGAGCTCTTACCTGTAATTCAACAGTCATTCAAACTACGATTTCCGCTCAGGTCTTTCTTTGTAGTAGCTCAACTGCATAAAGATTATGTACAGCTAACGCTAAATCAAGTAGTAATGAATCTGGTTCAGATCACAAAGATCAAGAAACAATTATTAGCCAAGAAGAAATAATCCCTATTCCCAATATATATGACGCATTGTGCTTCAACATGTGGAGCAATATTACAGAAGATAGCAGTCTAATTCAACTATGTGACACACATAAAGGATGTAACGACAACGAATTACTAGATATATTCTCTTTAGAAAATCAAGCAAAATTTACGAATGATCTTAAGGAGTACGTATCTAAAGAGGTAAGTAATCTAAAATAGTGTCAATGGTTATCATTCTTTTTATCTAAAGCTTTGATTTATATTTTGTATAGATCCTTAACAAGAATTTGACCACACAAAAAGCAGACAAAACCATTGTATATCTAAGCAATTCATGTAATTGCAGAGTTTGTTTAACGGTAAATGATATTACAGAGATTTCTTTCCGACCAGTTCTACAAGATATCATCTCTCTTGTATTTAATTCCTTGATAAATAAGCAACTCTTTGGAAACTATAGACATATCCAATATGTGTTTCACCTGATATGCTTCAATTATAATCCACAGTTCCAACATATCCTTATGAAAATACTAGATGAAGAAACCGACTATTTTTTATATGAGCAAAGAATTGACGTAGATCATTACACTATTCCAAAATTACCAAATCAGCTGTTGCAGCCTATTCTAAAGCAAGAACCATGCTCATATAAAGGATTTCAAGTGGGTGTTTTACGTCAGGTTTATAGTGAAAACTTCGGTTTCGGTTTTAAGTTCTCTCGGGAAGATGCTCCTATTGTACTTAAAATCAAACGAGAGGATACGAACACCATTTTAATCGATGACAAAAAAGCATATATGTTGTTCAAGAAGGGAGACAAAATAAATGAAAGTCAATTAAATCAAGTATTTTATTGGAGTATGAATCAAGATTATAGACATCATATACTTTCTCTACGTAGGTGATAATATAAAGAATATTGCTTTTTTAACTTACATAAACCTTAATAGATTTCTTTAAAATTGAGTCAGTTGCTAGTTTAAGATTCAATGAACCTATTAGCTTAGAGCATACAACTGAAGAATTCAGAGAGAGTTTATATTTAGATTATATAAAAACCTTCAAGACAAGTCAAGATATACCTTACATGATCTTTATAGTTTACCACAAGTATTCTTCGTCCTTTTATCTTAAAGTTAAAGCAGTTGGAGATGGTGAGGATGGAACAAGATATATAACAGCACTTAGGGGACCTATGTCATTATGTCGATCTTAAAAAAAACCTACTACTGTGTTCAGGATGTACCCATTATATTTTACACTTTAACAAAAAAAGAATTATAACTTATAAATGTGTGTAGAAGCTGTAATCAAGAGCTTTTATATTCGTATATAAAGCATTAAGCAGAATAGCAATATATAAATGTTCTTTATGCTTTCATGCAGTTGGCGATTCCACAAATCTGAGATCGAATATAACGAAAGCATTTATAAAATGATGCTAATATTTATTTCTTTTTCTCCCTCAAGCCATAATGCTTTTTACGTCCCATTTTCTTCGGAATAAAGGTGCATATACTACTATTTATATATCTATTTAAAGAGTATTATATCTGTGCGTGTACTTGTTTTACAAACCCTTTTTATATTTCTTGAGTGATCTTAGAGAGGTATGTATTATATCGCCACAATTACCGCTTATGTTAGTTTTCGGTATGAGTTTGTTTTATTTACCAGTATTTGAAATGAAAGTAAAAAGACGAAGGGAAGAAGTTATATCGTCTTGAATAAGTTTCATTCTAACACAAAATTATTTTATAATCTATAAAAAGGATTAAAGCTTTCTTTTTATCTATAATAGCAGCAAAATGGTGTGTTCTTTACAAAATTAATTGCATGTTTTCATTTCCGTCTGAGATCGAATATAGTTCATGCACAAACACAAAAAAAAAAAAAAAAAAGCAATATAATTAAGCTAAATAGTTAATTAAGTTCGAAGCATAGCTGATGAACTAAACTTATTATCCGAAGGGGAGGAGACTCTTGTTGTGTTACCATCTTTTCTTTATTAATTCGAATACTCAGAAGAAAAAAATATAATGGTGATAATAATAAATTGATTGTTGGGATAATAATAAAACCTTATCCATACAGAAAGAAATAATAAATAAAATATAAAATAAAATATAAAAGGGTGGGAAGATAAAAAGGGCGGGACAACAAGAGTCTCCTCCCCTTCGGATAATAAGTTTAGTTCGTCAGCTATGCTTCGAACTTAGTTAACTATTATCCTTCATTGGGTCGGAGGCTCTTGTTGTGTATACAGAACAAAGCGAGTGTACTTCACAAATAAGATCAGTGAAATTAGTAGCAGAAGCCCGATTTAACCGATAGTAAGTATCGAAGATTGAAGAAGCCCGAGGCCTATGTGTAAGAACATCTTCTAGTTTAGCCCCAGCCAAAATCGCTCTCGTTGATCTTACCGCACGTGCTTTGATAGCCTTGGTTCTTAAAGAAGTAGGAGATGCAGTGGTGGTGGCCAAATTCAGGACGGATTTGATATGGTTACTAATACGCTCAGAACCGATACACTTATCAGAATCAGTTACGTTACGAACTAAAGGCACATAAGGAAATTGAGGAAGCCGAGGATGTTGACGTATCAGTGGAGGCAGAGATATAAATCGTCCTTTGTACGCTTGATAGCAAAGTCACAGGGCATAAAGAAGGATTTGAGTGCACAGAAATAACTACGACTTTTTCGATAGGACGACCAGAACACTTTTCCTTAGGATACAGAATTACTAATCGCAGTGTATCAGCAGAAACCAAAGTCTTACCATCATTAATGCGTTCGATATTAGAAGGACGTAAAAACCCTGTTATACCCAACAGAAAACATAGCTTTTGTGTTAGTCTCAAAAGTGGCATTTGTTGATTGTCCCCCAGAGCGAGAACAAAATCAATAGCGGGTTGTAAATTGATGATAGGAAAATCAAACGAAAGAATAGCACCATTCTTTAAGGTAGCAAAGAATTTGATATATAAAGGATCCGATGTAATCTGCGCTCGTTGCTCGGTTGTATATAATTGAAGAATACCTTGTTTATACTGTAAGTTAGTGGAATAAACTCATTTATGATGAACATGGCCATAGGCTAAGTAATTAACCAAGTCAATAGCTGTAACAAATTCCAAGACGTTACGATTATGTTGGGTACCCCTATTCAGAAAACGTTGGTGAGTTCCATCATAGCGTTGATGCTGTAACTTGCGCCATGTAGGGTCATATATAATAGCAGATGATTCTTCATTCAAAATAGAAGTCAAGTCAATACGCCGTTGTTTCGTGAAACCTAAAGAACCAGGTGCCATGCCATCAACTGCCAATGTTGATTCTTCTCTAAAGCGACTGCGATTGTCCTGGAGCTGCTTGGACTTGATTCCGTGGGATCATTAACGGATTATGGCGTCGAGTTAGTTGTAATAGACGAGGGCACCATATTGCACTGATCCAATGTGGTGTTATCAGCGTACATTCCTTTACCTGATCCAATTGTAGCTTCTGAAATATACTGGGTATCATGTTCCAAGGCGGGCAGATATACGGGTTGTTTAACGGAGTCCAAGTCAGTTTCATTGCATCGGTTGCTATCGCCCGATCGTCGAGCTTCCACGTTACAAAATGGTTGTGGAACCCGAGCTATAAATAGTGAAGGTTCAAATAAAAAAATAAAAAAAAAGGGTATTAAAAAGTAATCAGTCGCAAAAGTAGGATTTTCGTTTTATTAAATAAAAAGGTGCAGATTTATAGCTTTTTTATAGCTGAGCCCAAGTACAATTCTGGCAGTGTGCTGTATCACAATAAGTGCCACAGTTTCCTCGTATAACTTCAAGCCGTACTTATCTAACCTAGTCTTCGGTCAAGATATGTCAATCCTCTAATCATTACTCAGACAACAGTTTTGACTAGACGATGTTGGTAAGGCTTAGTTAAAATAAATATGAATTAACCATAAAGTGATAAAGACGTGTGAGATAATCAGGTACGTGTAAATATATATAAAGAATATATGTATGTGTATATGCTTGATCACATCGCTAGCGGCATTTGGTGTTCAACTGTGCTGCAAATAGATCGACTGAATGCGGACCCCATTGTTGTTCCAGTTGAGAGACTATTTTCTGGCTGAGACTACATTCCAGTTGTTGATCCAATTGTTGCCAGGACGGTGAATCGGCCGAGTTGAACATCGTTGCTATATAATCCACCTTTATTCGTGTATTGTTCGTTAAGCAGTTGTTCCATATTTTTTGAGTGAGATCCAAAAGATGCAGCGATCTGGTTCCGCCAAAATGGTTTACGTAAGAGACGACGGTGGAGTTGTCGCAATAGATTCGAATGGAACGGCCTTGATATTTTGGTTGATGACGATTAAATATATGACCATAAGCTCGAGATAATTTATATGCAGTAAATTCTCGTTTGGCGACCACAAACCGCTGATGACGTTGGAACCATCGACTATTTCCCAACCTGTCATGAATGCATCTGTGTACAGTTCGTAGTGATGGACTTCGGGATAAAAGTGTGTCCATTCCATTGTGTCAAATGTTGTATCCACCATTGAAGATTCTGTTTAGCATGTTCTGTTAACGTAACAAGTGGTTGATTCGATCTTTTTAACTAATTTGCCTGTTGGAGAAGTTGCCGAGTGTGCAGTCTTGCGGGGGAAACTGCAAGTGACATGGCTAGAGCTTTGCCGATAAAAAATTGTAGCGTTATCAGTTTCACCTTGGTCTGGTGTAATAATTTCTGAGCTGACCTGCGAATGTCGCGTATCCTGTTGGTGGGTACCGTTAATGTCATCGTCTCGGTGTTGATCAAAAAGCCGAGATGCTGAATGATTGTAGACGGATTTAGCTGTGATTTCTTTTGATTCACGAGGAACCCTAATGCCTCTAATTTGCAAATTACCTTCTTTGTGGCGGACAGAGTTGCTGTCACACATTTTCCGATTACTAACAGGTCGTCTAGATATGCTGAGATCAATATTCCTGACCGGCGTGCCCATTTCAATACCGGTTTCAATAACTTGGTGAACACCATAGGGCTCAGAGAAAGTCAGAAAGGGATGGTGCGAAATTGAAAAGTCTTGTTATTCCAATGAAACCGTAGATACTTTTTGGATGTTTCGTGAACTAATACATGGAGAAAAGCATCGGTCAAATCTATACTTGTCATGAAGTACCCCTTCTGAAGAAGACTGCATATGGTCTTCATGGTTTCCATCTTGAACGGTATGCGAGGAAGATACTGATTTAATGGCTTCGGATTGAGGACCGGACGTTCCCCCACCCGTTTTCTTTGGGTTGGTGAACAAGGTCGAGTGAAAACCTAACTGATCGTTTTGGTTTTCCGGAAGAACTTCCTCTATGGCTTGTTTCACTAATAATGGATGAACTTTTGCTTCGATTATTGTTCGTTGCTGTAAAGAAAGCTGAGGAGCTCGTAGGTGAGGATGGTGTTGAGATTGGTACGTTGCTGAGGTAGGAGGAGGTGTTGAAAAGGGGATTCGATAACCCTTTTCGATTACGCTTTGGACCCATTTCTCGGAAGACAGTTTTGACCACGCGGAAGAAAAGGACGATAAGCGACCGCCAATTATTGCGGGTTGGGAGTACCGGGGCATCTCTGAAAATTTCTATTATTAGAAGAAGAAAAAGAAAGAATTACTACGACGGTATCGGTGATCATTCTGACCACCTGAATATGCAACATTAGAAGATGAGTGTCCGACCTTGAATGCGCTGAATCATATGTTGCACTAGATTGCTGATTACGGTGAGGAGTCGAACCAGGTTGTTGGGGATGGTTACAATTAAATTGTCGACGTTGAGGTTTACGCGAGGCTGCTTGCATAGCTTTGCGTAAATTGGTGCTGTCCGCAATAGCTTTAGTGCCTTGAAATAAAGGCGTGGGACTAGGTGTAAGCTTAGTTTTGGGTGAAATAGGCGGTGCAACCAAACGTGTTTCGCGAGATACATTATCTATTTGAAGTTGTGTAATGTGAGACGCAGTGTCCGACACGAGGGTGTGCATAGTGTTCATAAAATAAATGATCTCTTCAATGGGAATAGAGGGTGCATTTGAGCGAAGGCTCTCGTGTAAAAACTTATCCATCGGACGAGTGGTAGCTGCCAAACGTCGTTGGATTTCGGATAGTTGTCCGTCGTGGTGCTTAGTGAATCTTCCAACATTCTCTGCCAAATTAAGAACTGGTGGAAGGTATTGACGTACGATATTACGTGGGAAGACGTGGATAAACCGCTTTCGATCAAGTTCGTCCAAAGGCGAGCGAAAAAAATCGTCGGCCATTCCAGGCAAAGCCCTTTGCAGTTGTTCGGTGTGAATAAGATTTGAAGCGACAGGACGTTCGATGATTTGTGGGTCATCATCGTCATCAGCTTCCATATGAGAAGGCGTAACGGTTGGAGTAGACTGCGATTGTTGCTGCGATTGTTGGCGAATCTCGTTCAATTGCCTCGCCAAACCTTGAAGTTGAGAAGCTAAAGTATTTTGGTTGTTATCATCCGACATAATACGTGAAGAGAAGTAAATCTAAATGTGATCGACGGCGAAGTACCAGGAGCGAAAGAAAAGATGATAAAGCTTTATTATTATCTCAACAATCAATTTATTAATATCATTATTGTATTTTTTTTTCCCCTGAATATTCGAACTAATAAAGAAAAGATGGTAACACAACAAGAGTCTCCGACCCACTGAAGAATAATACATATAAAAGCAAAAAGTATCGCGCTTTTGAAAGTGTCTCTTGTGATAATATGCTTTTTTTTTTTAAGAACTTAACCAAGGGAATGCTATTTAATTCCAGACTACTAAACAGTACAATTATATATCAAACACGAAAACTATTCGGGTTTATGGAAAGGTATAAAACGGCCTCCAACGGGAACATTATAGGTTTATTTTCAACATTTCAGAATTATTACTGTATGAAAACACTATTTTTACTCATGATATATATAGATAGTTATAATTATGTATGATATAGATGAACTAATCTTATTGTGGCGCTTTTGTTTATTTCTTTTTGACCAAAACAAACTTTACGTTGCCTGTTTTAAAACAAATAAACTTTGCGTTTCATATTCCGCTGTCACTTAATGTACTATACTCGAAACGAGTTTATGGGGTCCCGAAGCAACGTATATATTTACCCCTTTTTCTTCTTTTTACTCCTTTTTCTTTTTCATTAACAAAAATATTAGTATGGAAGAAGTATATGATCTTCTCCAACATACACATTCTGTTGTTTTTCGTAAGTGATCCTCTTAATGCAAAATAATTTCATCGTTTGTTTTTTTTAAAAGAAAAGCCTTACCGTCATATAGATCTTGGAATGAATACGACTCATATAGACTATTGTCCTACTTCAACAATAGATGTCCAATACGAGACTTCATGGATGAGGTAAGTAAAGAGTACTAAAAAATATACGATGATTTTGAACAATTTGTAAAAATGTAGAGAAGCTAGTTATATCACTTATGATAAGCATAAATCGAATGTTCTAAGTTGGGGAGACCAAAGTGTTGACAAACAAGATACGGTACAAATCGACGTATCCAGAGAGAAATTATACCAACTTTTTGAGAAGGGCAAAGATAGCTGGGATCAAGATGACTTATTCACGTTAACAGCTGTATCAGACTTTATTCGCTTATATGTAGAAAAACTAATTAAAGATTCGAAAGGAGAAATCAAAGATAGTGGTGCACTCCACTACGTATTAACTGTACCGTCGGAATGGGAAGAAGAAATAAGAGAAGTTCTGATTCGACCTATTTTTGTTCAAGCCAATTTAATATCAAAAGATGATCACCAAGACAGGCTTTTATTTTGCTCTGATATAGAATCTGCGTATTACTTTTTAACTAAATCAACAGTTAACCGTTCTGTTACAATGACACGTAATACGATTATGGGTAGAATTGTCGCTGTGGAGGAGGATCAAGTGTCGATCAAATTGGATTTAATCTTAATTGGAAATCCTCTATTTGATTTTTCCGGTTCCGTAACGCGTCCGAAAATCATGACGTCAAATGAAATGTTTCTTACCTCAGACCATGTTAAAAATGGTATTAGAGAGCTTATAAAGATCAAATTCTCTTTCAATGCTCAAGAAAGTACCATCCTAAATATTATGAAAGAATTGGGCAACCGTACTTTTACTTATATGGTTAGTAATGTAATATGGGATTAATCAGACGATATCAACTAAGGGGTTATTATAATAGAAAGACAAAGATGAAGCTTCTTATTTAATGAAACCTTTCATTACTGACAAAAATATATCCGAATTCGATAAACACCAAGAAAAACTTATAAAATCCATTCAGCCTTTTGATATATGCGCTGAAATCAGTAAACGTTTGCCTAATAACTTGGAACAACTACTTCCAAACAGCCTTGTGAAGGAGTACTCTATTTTAAAATTTACTGATAAATATACTTCTAAAATCGAATTAGACGAAGGTCTATTAAATTGGTCAAGAATTTTGTTTGAATATAATCGAATATCTGTCAGGTCCAGCTATATCGTACCTGAAAGCCCTTTGAATAAATATATTGAGAATCAAGATATCATACGGGGGGCTTTTCGATACTCGGTTAACGCGATTCAGAATTCTAGCATATATAGTAAACCGCGTATAATATCAACAGAACATTCGACGATCTCGTCTTCAATATTCCTAAACTCGAAACCAGATGCCATTATGAATATAGGTACACCATCATTATATGCTTTATTATTTCAGTAGTAATACTTTTTACAATTAGATATTCTTCTTGGGTCTACAGTGTTATCGTTCTCACTTTTTAGATGAAAATGGTCTAATAAAAGAAATCTGGAACCATGACTATTTTGTACCTGACATGAGGTAAGATATGAGTAAAAATTATGTAGATATCTATACTAATACAGCATTAGTTTACGTTCTCTGGGATCGTTCTTTACTTTTTCAGAAGTAGTAACATTAAATGTCAACAATTCGTAAGTTTATTCATGTAGATATATATAATGTATTTACTACTAATTAAAAATTTAATGGCTTGTTTAGATTTATCACGTTTGTTGAAGAATACTTAACAGATGAATCAAATATTTCTTCTGGTGTATTAAATAAGGCATGCTAATTGAAATAGAAAATATACTAAGCATAGAGAGTCAATAAAGATATAATGATAATGATACAACAGCAAATATATATTGAAGCATTTGTATTTATTTATATGATTTATATAAATGTAATTATATCAAGAAAGATGCCGAAAGTTACAGGAGGTAATGAAAATATAAAAATTGGATATGCTATTACTGTTGAAAAAATGTTATTTCAGAGATTACTTGTCACTGAGGACGAGTTAAGAGATATGATATATGCAAACTATCTGGTACAAGAAAATGACAGCTATAAAAAACTCCGAATTACTACACAAGGAGAAGGTCTTTTACCTGTAATTCAACAGTCATTCAAACTACGATTTCCACTCAGGTCTTTCTTTGTGGTAGCTCAACTGCATAAAGACTATGTACAGCTAACACTCAATCAAGTAGTAACTGAATCTGGTTCGGATCACGAAGACCAGGAAACAATTGTTATGCAAGAAGAAATAATCCATATTCCCAATATATATGACGCATTGTGCTTCAACATGTGGAGCAATATTACAAAAGATAACAGTCTAATTCAACTATGTGACACACATAAAGGATATAACGACAACGAATTACTAGATATATTCTCTTTAGAAAATCAAGCAGAATTTACGAATAATCTTAAGGAGTACATATCTAAAGAGGTAAGTAATCTAAAATAGTGTCAGTGATTATCATTCTTTATCTAAAATTTTAATTTATACTTTTTATAGATCTTAACAAGAATTTGACCACACAAAAAGCAGACAAAACCACTGTATATCTAAGCAATTCATGTAACTGTAGGTTTGTTTAACTGCAAATGATATTACAGAGATTTCTTTCGACCAGTTCTACAAGATATCATCTCTCTTGTATTTACCTCCTTGATAAATAAGCAACTCTTTGGAAACTACAGAAATATTCAATATGTGTTTCACCTCATATCCTTCAATTATAATCCACAGTTCCAACATATCCTTATGAAAATACTAGATGACGAAACCGACTATTTTATGTATGCAAAGAATTGACGTAGATCATTACACTATTCCAAAATTACCAAATCAGCTGTTGCCTATTCTTCAGCAAGAACCATGTTCATATAAAGGATTTCAAGTGGGTGTTTTACGTCAGGTTTATAGAGAAACTTCGGTTTCGGTTTTAAAAACTCTTTGAGTAATCCTCCTATTGCACTTAAAAATAACATAAAGGGTACGAACGTCATTTTACTCGATGGCAGAAAAGTATTTCCGTTTTCAAGAAGGGAGACAAAATGAATGAAAGTCAATTAAATCGAGTATTTTTATTTGAATATGAATCAAAGAAAGGTCAGCACTATTTTTCGTCTATGTAGGTAATAATATAAAGAATATTGCTTTTTTTAACTTACGTAAACTTCAATAGATTTCTTTAAACTTAAAGTCAGTTGCTAGTTTAAGATTCGATGAACCTATTAGCTTTAGAGCATAC
>JAIXMG010000049.1:0-46292 GCA_025201345.1 Thamnidium elegans
TTTATATGATTCTCTCGTTTCGTTCTACTATTTTTTGACCTTTTTTTTCAAACAGTCAATTGCCTTTTTAGGCGCGGCCGTTTTATTCCGCATATATAAACATTAATAGAATAATTATAGAAGTATATTTTTATTATAAAAAAAAGAGAGAAAGGTGTTGAAAACAGTTCTAATTAATACCTTGCAGTTTTTGAGACTACAATACGAGTGATCCAACACAAATGAGAGAGCTTTACACGAGACATGATGTAAAAAAAAAAAAAAAAAAAAAAAAACTAGAGATGTAAATTTAAATGATTTTAAAGGATGAAAAAGTATGAAAAAAGAAAGAAAAGAAAAGAAAGGTATTATTCTTCACGAGTTAAGTTTCAAGAACTAAAATAAAAAATGATGTTTATCTGCATTTATTCGTCAAAAAAAACAAGTTGAAATTGCGGCCGAAAGTCGTCTTTGCGGAACGAAAAACGGCCGCCACCAATTACCACTCGTTAATAATTTCGTTTGTATTTTATTCTCTCTCGCTTTAAAAACGAGATAAAGTCCTTGGTCTTGCAAGTGTAACCAAATCTTTCTCTTCCATCTCTCCACCAACTAATTTAAAAATATTGAAAGCGCAAAAGGCATATCTTGACCTGGTTTGATATCTTTTTTTCGCTAAATAAAGGACCGAAAATAATTTCAAAACTTTTAGAAATCAAATAGAAGAAACCTTTTTTTTTTTTTTTTTTTTTTTTTTTTTTTTGTAAAAAGAAGTTAAGCTGTCACTTTAAACGACCCAACTATCCCAGTATACATTATTTTCAATTTTCCTTATTTGACCATCCCACTTTTTTTTTTCTCTGTCTCTAATAATAGTTATTACCGGTCGATGTTGCTAAGGCCAATAAAATAAATGTTAAATAACCACACAGGGTAAAGATATGAGAAGTTCGTATATACGTAAATATATATAAAAGTATTTATGAATCCGAATTTTGAATTTTTTTTTTGCAACTTACAAGTTCAGTTACGAAGCATCGCCTCTAGCCCTAAACCGCTTCTTGTAAGGAAGGGGTCGGTTTTATTTCTAAAATCAGTATTGAATTGACTGAGTATTGCTGCTGATTGGGGAAACGTTTGGTTGAAAAATAGTATAACCAGACCGGATAAACCGATGGCGTACGAAAACACAGGCTTGATTATAACAAATAAATGCATCATTTATACTTTTCTGAATCATTTCCTTCTTCATCATGACTTGTGCTTGGTATTATATAAAGGACAAAGGTAATAGACGCAAGTTTGGGCTGCTTTGTTTTCATTTGTAATGCATGTTGTGTTGGATTGGCCGTGAATTTTTTGTTTCCAAGTCCCACCATACCGACGATATCCTTTAATTGTTGAACCAGCACCAGTTCCCCTATCACCAATAAACATAACCAGACGCTTCTTACCTCTTTCATCTCCTTTATTTCTTGGGTACATAAATGGTTTCGAAATTTGTAGCCCAAAATTTCGACTTTTTTTTTGCTGAAGCCTTTTTCTGGATCCATAAAACTCGCAAAGCTTCTCTGCTAACTATTTGCACTCCGTATGCTCGCTCTGTTTTTGTACTGTGATAGCTTTTGAGAAGCTATTTTCTGCGAGGTTTCTTTCCATTTGTGTGACCAACTGCCTTACATCTGTCGTCCTCTTCTCTCTTTTCAGTTTTTTTCTTAGCCGCCAATGACCACCATCTAGATCGATATCACCTATATTCACAGTAAGAGGCTCAGACAAAGGGATAAACGAAAGCTCTTTGACATCATCAGTAGGCTATTGGGTGTCGGCTAGAGGACTATACATGTTGTACAATCTTAAGCGATAGTTAAATCTTTCAAGATTTAAAGGAACAACTTCTATTTATTTTTACTATTCCATTATCGCATTACGGGAAAGCGGATGTTAAATTATGTTGATTCATGTTGAATTACATGTCTTTTTTTGCCATAACATTAAAACGATGTCTTAATATGACTTAATATGACACCATCAAACACATATTGTTTAATGTTCCATAAGTTTTAACATAATTCGCATTTTTAAACATGATTTGACATAAACCACGATTAGTGTGGAATTATGTTAAAAAAGTCAAAGTATTTTTATTGCATGGAGTAGCGGCATATTACTTTTTAAAGCAAATATACAACTTATCTTCTGAAATTAACGATGGTATCTTGATCGCATAACCCATTACTCTCTTCAAATATATTAGCTCCCATATCTCCACTGCTGTCGTAACTGAGAGCTTTATAAACAATCTTTTTCTTTGGTCTAGTTCTAGTGAACACCCATCTTTTACTAATGCTAGGTTCGTATTTTTATAATCAAACATGGCTTGGATATTTACAAGGCTGTATTTTACGGATCCACTTTCGCTATTTCGTTGGACTACGACATCAATTCCATCCTTTCCTCTTTTTTCTTGAGGATCTGATTATTGTTAATATATACTCTTCTCTGATGAACATAGTTTCTTCGCAGTCAAACATTAAGCGATTACTGCTGCAGAAATCTCTTAACATTACATTGAAAGGCAATCCATCAGGATCAAGCATATCATTTAACAAATCGCTAGTAATTTTGAATGCTCTTTGAAGTCATCTTCGTTGCTTTCTTTATAGGCGTACCATTTCTGCTGAGACTGTACAGAATTACCTCGAAGAAAGTTTATTGCGTTTTCACCTGGTTTAGAACGTGATTTGATTTTTTCTTTACACAAGCCTATTATTCTTTCCAAAGAACGAGCACTATATGCCTTTAGAGGTCCAAGTTGCTGTATAAAATAACTTATATGAACATGTAGTGTTGATAAACTGTAAAGTTATTGGTACCTACGAAGTTGCGTAGAATGCATGCCATATATTTGTATGATGATCAATAGCAGCGATATCTTCTGAGCTTATAATAAGCTTCTCAGATATTTGGCAAACCAACGATAATGACGTGAGTGTTTCTGACGCTTGATCGAAACAAGAAACTAAGTCGTCATATCATCATCAATATATCATCAATATCGTCATTGGGTTCAACAGCTCGTTCTTTGCCCTTTTTGCTTCTTTTCTTCGATCGCTTTTCATTCTCTTTAGCTCTTTTAGCTTTCAGATCTTCAACTTGTAATTCTAGAGCTCTACTAATAGTGTTGGAACAGCATATATTAAAAATCAATGTAGTCAACTGCCCTACATATCCGCGGAAGTTGCCATGTTAATGACTTTCCATCTTGAGCGTATTTGTTCCCCAAGAATTGAGCTTCTAAAAGCTTTCTTCCAAGCTTTTCTTGATAGAAGTTTCTTAAAATCACGGGTTTTTTATCCACTTTTTTTTTTTTTTGGTTGTTATCTGTTACAATTGACCATATCTGCTTGGCTATATTTTGACCCCAGAGGTGCAATTCATCGATCCCGAAAAAAGCATACACCTGTAAAGCTATCTAATAAACCGAAAGGTGTTGGTTTTTTTATACCATGAGCAGCATCACCAGTAACAAGTCTTCTTTATTTCTCATTCGACAGTCAAGTAAAGCCTTGTTGCTAAGTATATTCCACTTTCTCTGTTCCTTTTACATTGCTAACAATAGTGCAGACCCGGCAGCCGTAATAAGATGTATGTCCAGAGTGCATACATAATTCGGCAATACCAATTATGTCAGCTATCACTACGGCAAGACGAGCTTTGTATAACGAACTTTATTATCGGAAACAGCTGTTATTCCCGTGCTTTCTAATACCAGAAGATCTTGGAGAGTAGGATACAAAAAGTAAATATATTCTTCGGTTTGTTGGGTCAGGAATGATAGCGATAATAAGAATGTTTTCTTGCTTGACTCTATCTTCAGGCGGAAGGTCCAAAATGGTAGCCATTATGATAGTCATTGAGACACCTCCTCTCGTAAAGGGACTGTATCCATCTATGTGAAGAAGCAAGAGTAAGCTCCGTGTTTTCTTTAGGCCCGCAATGAGCTTGTCCATCGAATACATCCTTGTATAAATGCTCTGGAGCCTGTAAATGTGAATCCGCGACTAACTTTTTGTAGTTGCTGATTTTAGTTACATTAGAGTCGTACGACAAAAACTCGGCCAATTGCCTACGAAGTGGAAGCTGATGATTCTTTTGTACCGCTTGATTATAGCCATCAAATAATGTGTCGCTCTTGTAGCGCGGTTCTTTACAGTAAGGACAAACAAGGCTTTTGTCGCTAGGATAGTATAACTTACATCCCTTACCGTACATATCATAGGAAGTAGTATTGCATTTATGTAAGCAATCATTTATAATTTTGTTACACTTATAAGGGGATAACAGCTGGTCAACTATTATGTAAAAACCACAGAATTATGTAAATACCACATTTATAATTTAGAAAATCATTAACAGTCATAACATTACCTTTCTCTCCTACATTTTCTTTTAGAAACTTGTTGAACCAAGAAAAAGTCATTTCTGTAAGCTTTTTGGACGCATTGTTAGTTTGAAGAAGGTTCTTAAGTTCAATACTTGAGCGTGCTGTTCTATCCAAAGATTCTAGCAATTCACCAGCGCGAGATTCAACGTTAAGCGGATTTTCAATTTTTCAAGATCGCTTAGTAATAACAAAAGCTCATCTCTTTCTTCTACTTGAACATCATTGTCTACTATCTCATCAGCTTCGATATCACTTGTGTTTGCAATGGGATTCATCTGGCCATTTAATCCAAAAGTCGAAATTCTTTTTGACATTTCTTCCAAACTGTCATCTAAATAATTTTCGTCGTAGACATCGCCAAGATAATCTTCTCGATGCCCAACCTGATCAATGGCTTGTCCTCTTTGTGGCTCAAACTGCTGGACACTTGATTTAGAGGCTATTCTAATACGTTTACTGGAAGTTGATTCCCTTTTGCGATCTAGCTCAATCTCTCTTAATCGTGCTAGCATTTCTTGATGTTTATGCATCTTTGCATGCTTTTTTTTTGTTTCTCTTCGTGATGTTAATATTGCGTACTGAACAACGATTGGTCATAATGATAAGTCTGATAGCAACGAAGCAAATTGAATGGAAAGAAAGAGAAGTTGACTGCTATAATACTATATAAAAAGGATTTGTCAACAAATAACGGAAAGTATTTTTTTTTATTCTTTAAAATTCATTTTCTTCTCTATTTTTTTTTATTATTTCAGATAATATGGCTCCTCCTAGAAAGAGAAAGGATATCTATCTCGATAATGATGAACCTGAATGGTTTAAAAAGTTTAAGAATGAGGTTACAAAACAAAATGAAATGGTTTTAAACGAACTACGCTGTAAAAAAAAGAGAAAGACAAAGAAAGGCATAACAGTATTATGAAAGGTTTAGATGATATCTGTGGTATGATACAAAGCTTGGATAACACAAAAGTACCACAAGTGAGAGGTAATAACAGTATCGACATGATACCTCAGCCGAAAGCTACGTCTGAAAAAGACAAAAAAAAATTGCTGTTGAGAATTACCTGAGGAATAATCTTCCGGAAGTAACAGAAGAAAGATTGGAAGAGCTTCTCAGCTTGTTAAAGAAAACTTCATTGACTACCTGTCAAAGTTTTGCTTTGACAAGTGATGAATCAGGTAAGTCCGACGGAGAAAAAAAATGGAAGAATTTAAATGGAGACATACAAATGAATCTGTTGACGGCTACACTTGATAAAATGGTAGAAGATTCTGAAGAACTAGACGCTCTTTATCTTTGTCGTAGTCTTTGGGTTGTAGAATTCATCCTACAACCAAATTGGTCAAACATGTCGCGAAATCGAAGAAACAAAAAAATGTAAGTAGGCTCATATAAATATTACTATATTAAGCGACGACTGACAGTTTTCTTATCAGAATGCGTGAAAGCGATAAAAGTACATAGACATGTGTACTTTTTTTTTTTTCTCTTTTGCTTATTATTAATAAAAATTTCAATATATAATTTTTTCAACATCAAACTTATGTCGACATTTTAATGTCATTTCGTGTTATTTTATGATATTTTATGATATTTTATGTTATTTTATGTTATTTTAATCCATCTATTTCATGTCGAAATATGGCAACATGAAATCGCAATTTTTAACATGGAAAATATGTTTTTTCATGTCGACATTTTTTGACATAAATTAACATCCCGATTTCCCATAGTGCGCATGAAACAACATTTTTATACTGTTACTCCGTATAATGCTTTATATACGAATATAAAAGTTCTTAATTACCGCTTCTATACACATTCATAAGCTGTAATTATTTTTTTTATTAAAGTGTAAAATATAGTGGGTACACCATAAACACAATGGTAATTTTTTTTTTTAAAATCGACATAATGTCATGGGTTCCGCAAGTATTGTTATAAACCGTCTTTTTGTCTCGTCTCCAACCGCTTTAATTTCAAAATAAAGGGATGAAGAATAACCGTGGTAAACTATAGAGATCATATAAGGTATATCTTGATCGCACTTCAGCTTATTTATATCATTTAAAGGTGATTGATCTTCGAATTTTTCAGTTACATGCTCTAAACCAATAAGTTCATAGGACCTTAAACTAGCAACTGGCATAACTTTAAAGAAATCTATTGAAGTTTAAGTAAGTTAAAAAAGCAATATTCTTTATATTATTACCTACGTAGAGAAAGTACATCTCTGTAACCTCCTTGTTTCATATTCAAATAAAATACTCGATTTAATTGACTTTCATTCATTTTGTCTCCCTTCTGGAACAATGGATATATTTTTTTGTGATCGATAAAAATGGTTTTCGTATCCTTTCGATTGCTTTTAAGTACAATATAAGGCAAACACGAAGGTTTATTAAAACCGAAACCGAAGTTTTCACTATAAACCTGACGTAAAACACCCACTTGGAATCCTTTATATGAGCATGGTTCTTGCTGAAGAATAGGCTGTAACAGTTGATTTGGTAAGGTTGGTACCGTATAGTAAGCCATGTCAATTCTTTGTTCATACAAAAAATAGTCGGTTTCGTCATCTAGTATTTTCATAAGGTTATGTTGGAACTGTGGATTATAATTGAAGCATATAAGGTGAAACACATATTGAATATTTCTATAGTTTCCAAAGAGTTGCTTATTTATCAAGGAAGTAAATACAAGAGAGATGATATCTTGTAGAACTGGTCGGAAAGAAATCTCTGTAATATCATATACAGTTAAACAAACCCTACAGTTACATGATTTGCTTAGATATACAGTGGTTTTGTCTGCTTTTTGTGTGGTCAAATTCTTGTTAAGGATCTATACAAAACATAAATTAAAATTTTATATAATCGGAATGATAATCACTGACATTATTTTAGACTACGTACCACTTTAGATATGTACTCTTTAAGATTATTCATAAATTCTGCTTGATTTTTTAAAGAAAATATATCTAGTAATTCGTTGTCGTTATATATCTTATGTGTGTCACATAGTTTAATTAGACTACTATCTTCCGTAATACTGTTCCACATGTTGAAGCACAATGAGTCATATATATTAGGAATATGGATTATTTTTTCTTGGATAATAATTGTTTCCTGATCTTTGTGATCCGAACCAGATTCAGTTACTACTTGATTGAGCGTTAGCTGTACATAGCCTTTATGCAGTTGAGCTACCACAAAGAAAGACCTGAGTGGAAGCTGTAGCCTTAACGACTGTTGAATTACGGGTAAGAGTCCTTGTCCTTGTGTAGTAATCCTGAGTTTTTTATAACTGTCATCTTCTTGTACCAGATTGCTTGCATATATCATATCTTTTAACTCGTCCTCAGTGACAAGTAACTTCTGAATTAACATTTTTTCAATAGCAATAGCATATCCAATTTTTCTATTGACATTACCTCCTGTAATTTTCAGCGTCTTTCGTGATACAATTACATTTATGTAAATCATATAAATCAATACAAATGCTTTTATGTATACTTGCTGTTGTGTTAATACCAGCAAATCTTTATCATTATGGCTCTCTATGCTTAGTATATTTTCTATTTCAATCAGCATGCCCTTATTTAATACATTAGAAGAAATATTTGATTCATCTGTTAAATATTCTTCAACAAACGTGATAAATCTAAATAAGCCAATAATTTTTTTAATTAGTAGTAAACACGTTATATATCTATATGAATAAACTTACGAATTTTTGACATTTAATGTTATTACTTCTGAAAAAGTAAAGAACGATCCCAGAGAGCACAAACTAATGCTGTATTAGTATAGATATCTACATAATTTTTTACTCATATCTTACCTGATGTCAGGCACGAAGTAGTCATGGTTCCAGATTCCTTTTATTAGACCATTTTCGTCTAAAAGTGAGAACGATAACATTGTAGACTCGAGAAGAATATCTAATTGTAAAAAGTATTACTACTGAAATAATAAAGCATATAATGATGGTGTACCTATACTCATAATAGCATCAGGTTTCGAGTCGAGGAATATTGAAGAAGAGGTCGGCGAATGTTCTGTTGATAGTATACGCGGTTTACCGTATACGTTAGAGTTCTGGATTGCGCTAATTGAGTATCTAGAAGTCCCGCGCAAGATATCTTTATCGCCAATAGATATATTCAAAGGGTTTTTAGGTACGATATAGTTGGAGGCGAAAGATATTCGATTATACTCAAACATAAATCTTGACCACTGTAATAGACCTTTGTCTAATTTGATGTTAGAAGTATATTCATCAGTGAATTTTACAATTGAGTACTCCTTCACAAGGTTGTTCGGAAGTAGTTGTTTCAAGTTATTAGACAAATGTTTACTGATTTCAGCGCATATATCAAAAGGTCGAATGGATCTAATATGTTCGTCTTGGTGTTTATCTAATTCGGATATATTTTCGTCAGTAATGAAAGGTCTCATTAAATAAGAAGCTTCCTCTGCATCTTCCTATTATAATAATCTGTTAGTTGATATCGTATGATTAATCCCATATTACGTTACTAACCATATCAGTAAAAGTATCATTACCCAGTTCTTTCATAATATTTTGAATAGTACTTTCTTGAGGATCAAAAGAGAATTTGATCTTTATAAACTCTCTAATACCATTTTTAACATCGTCGGAAGTAAGAAACATTGCATTTGAATTCATGATTTTCGAATGCGTTACGGAACCGGAAAAATCAAATAGAGGATTTCCAATTAAGATTAAATACAGCTTGATCGACACTTGATTCTCCTCCACAGCAACAATTCTACCCAAAATTGCATTGCGCGTCATTTTAGTAACATAACTATTTTTAGGGTCACTTAAGTAGTAATAGATAGATTCTACATCGGAGCAAAATAAAAGCCTGTCTTGGTGATCATCTTTTGATATTAAATTGGCTTGAACAAAAATAGGTCGAATCAGAACTTCTCTTATTTCTTCTTCCCACTCTGACGGTACAACTAATACATAGTGGAGTGCACCACTATCTTTAATTTCTCCTTCCAAACGTTTAATTAGTTCTTTTATAGATAAGCGAATAAAGTCTGATACCGCTGTTAACATGAATATGTCATCTTGATCCCAGCTATCTTTGCCCTTCTCGAAAAGTTGGTATAATTTCTCTCTGGACACATCAATTCGTACTGTATCTTGTTTGTTATTCCTAACACTTTGGCCTCCCCAACTTAGAACATTCGATTTATTTTTATCATAAGTTATATAATTGTATTTTCTACATTTTTACAAATTGTTCAAATTCATCGTATATTTTTTAGTACTCTGTACTTACGTCATATTTAGAGCTGCAAATGGGGCATTTCTTGCTGAAGTGGAACGATAAACTATATGAGTCGTATTCACTCCAAGATCTATATGATGATAAAGCTTTTCTTTTTAAAAAAAAACAAAAGATGGAATTGTTTTGCAGTAAGAGGATCACTTACGAAAAACAACAAAGTGTGTATGTTGAAGAAGATCATATACTTCCTCCATACTAATATTTCTGTTAAAGAAAAAGAAAAGGTGTAAAACGAAGAAAAAGGGGAAAATATATACGTTATTTTGGGACCCCATAAACTCGTTCCGAGTAGTTACGTTACATTAAGTGACAGCGGAATATGAAACGCAAAGTTTATTTGTTTTAAAACAGGCAACGTAAAGTTTAAACTTGTTTTGGTCAAAAAGTAATAAACAAAAAGTGTCACTTGTTACGTATAAAAAAAGCTGTATTTTATTCCGTCCGTACCATACATTATTGCAACTGTCTATACAGTTACACCCTGTTAGGCGTAACTTGAGGTGAGTTTTCGAGATGTTCGAAAGCTATTTTTAGGCATTTGTTGAAGATTTTCCCTGTGTCCACTCTAGAATCATATCATCAGTAAATATTTTGATGGCGGATTCTTCGACATCAGTTACATTGTTAGAGCAAGAAATGGGACCATCTGCCGTTTCTTCCGGTGTTGAATCACATTTTTCCTCTTCTATGTCGCTAGGGGCATAATCTGCATCACTACTGTCATGGGTAAAGATGGGGATGGAGTAGGTGCCGTATCACGAGCAGCTACGGTGGGAGCAAGCTTTGATTTAAACAATTATGTACTGGGAGACATACTAGTTTCTCTAGTAGTGGGTGTTTTTCTAGGTTTTTTAGGAGCACGAAGTTTAAATCTGGGATTGCGTGGATTAGGACATTCAGCCTGACGGTGTCCAAGCTGGTCGCTAGTGAAACATAGAATATTAGTTTAAACATTGGACATTGTCCTCATTGTTGCTTTTACCAGCATAAATCATAGTGCAGCCGTTGGGATATGTTTCATAAATTTTAGGTTTTAAAGTTGATAGTTTCTTGGAGACTAAAGTGTTGGTTCTGTGAAGACTTGGAAGTTTAAGATGGTCTATTCGTTAATATTTTATAATCAAAAGGGTTTATTTCTTTACCTTGCCCAGCGTTTTCAAGATATTTGTTCATCTAATTTACAATATCTTCTTTCGCATCCTTTGAAACATTCTTATCTTCCAATAGCTTCATGAAATAAGGCTAGATCTCTCTTGCTCAGTTAGTGTACCTTGCAAGGGAGCATTTTCTGTTGGATTTTCAACCGTAGGATCGCGAACATTTTCTTGGAAATTTTTCAAGTTTTTCAACAAAACTTGATGTTGTCTTCTTTCATTATTTGTAATTAAGTTGATTTTCAACATTATCTTCTTCCTCAGCAAGAGGTAAAAGCTCTCTAAAGTTTCTATGATCTTAATTAAACCCCAATTCAAAGCTGAAAGAATCTTCAGCAGATTCATCCTCTTCAAACTGTTCCATTTCAACGTCACCATCTTTTAACCAATCATGCTCTACTTTTTTTTTTTTTTAGCAGACAAACTTTGTATAGGCAAAGGTCTACTTGAGGAAGCCTCCCCTCACTCTCTTTTGTTTCTATCGAATCTCTCATCAATCGACCGACGGGCATGTTGTTGCTTACGTTATGGAAGTTGTTTTGCAGGAATTAATTTTTTTTACAGACTTCACAATATTTTTTACTTACTCCGTACATACACAGAAAAAAAGTTTTTGGTTGTAACCTTTTTTTCTTGTGTAATTTTTTAATAATCTAGAATCAGCTTTTCATGCAATTACTCTTTTTCCGTTTTTTTTGTTTTTTGTTTTATACGTAAAAAATAAACTACTTTTTCAATTTTATTTTTAAGAGTACGCATTAGATCAGAATATGAGGAAACAATCACGAAAATGAGATCCCTCGATAACGGTGCAATTAAAACACAGCATCTACGCTTAAGAGATTGATTTAATTCAACCAAATGTATCCTAGCAGTTGTTAGAGCATATCAGCCAGTTGATAACGGCCTAAAGTATGCATAAAACCAGAGTTATCTTTTATCAACCAAATCGCAGTTTCCCAACGACTAAAAGTATATTGGACTATTTTATTATTGTAAACAAATTGGTAGGAAATGATGTTCTATTTACTTGTAAGATTTGCTGTTGTTGATTCTCCTGTAGGTGCTGATTAATAAACCATTTCCTCCCCCTAAACCATGACCAAAAAACGTCATTATCATTTTTCAATAAGAAAAAGTAAAGTTTTGTAACTTTTAATCTTGCACCTTTAAATGAGCAGAGAAAAGATCCAGAGATAAATTTTGTCGCTAATTCCTCTTTAGATGCATTATAGTCGTTTTATCTTAAGTTTACCTAAAATATATAAACAACAAAGTAAATTTGCAGCAATTACTCGCTGTGGGGACATGCCGTTTTTTTCTTCACAAAAAGTTAAGCTCGTATTAAAATCAGTAGACCATACTCGTACTTAGACGTCGGTTAATAATTTTTACGTACGATGTTGTTACAGTTCGGTTCGTACAAGCTCCTTTTTATGCGAATAAATAAAAAAAAAGTTGAAAGAAAGTGATAACAAATATAATTTAAAATAGCGTTTTATATTGTTTTATAAGAAAAAATAGCAGGTACTTTGTAATGTACAGTTTAAATTTATTAAAAGAGGAAAGGAATCTTTATCTTTTGTGTTAAGTGTGAAGCATAAGATTATTATTGAAGGTGTTTGAGATTCCGCTGGATAGCTGACTAGTTTTTTTTTTTTTTTTTTTTTTTTTCAGACAGTCCCAAAGACAGGCTAAAGACAGAGGAGAATACCCTTCCCTTGAAAACCAAGCTAGTCAAGGACCAAGTACGCTTATAATCCAATTCTTTTTTTTTTAAAAAAAAAAAAGGATTGGACCGGTGATGACCATCCTAGTCGCCAGAGTGCTTTCCGACATCATCATCAAAACGGCAGAGCCAACATCTTTTACTTGAAAACGCCGTAGGTATAGAGTAAGAGAGACCGTACGCCACAAGGTAACATTTTTTTCTTACTTCTAGTAACTAGGAAAGTATTTGAGAGAGGGATTTTTTTTTTTTTTTAAAAAAAAGAAAAAAGAAAAGTAGCATACCTAAAAGTCCATGTATTTTTCAAGAGAGGATATAAGCAGAGTAAACCAAGACCTTATATGAATGAAGAGGACCAACCATTTAGAGCAACCAGATTATTTTGAAGCAGTAGTAGATTTTTTTTTTTTTTTTTTTTTTTTTTTTTGAGAATAAAGAAAGAAAAAAGGCTGAAAAAAATCCTCTTTAAATAGAAAAGCACGTTCTTCTTTTTTATGTGATCAATTAATTAGTTACTTCCATAAATGCTCATGTAAACAAAAGACTCTTTTTTTTTTCATAAAATAAAAAGATACATCAGTTTATCGCTAGGGAAAATTGGTATGATTAAATTGGTATAGATACAAATTATATTTCTCGTATATTCTCCTTTACAAAAAAGGGAAAAGTATTACTTGGGATGTAAATAATACTTGTGTGAGAAAAAAAATATCTGATAAAAAGCATGCTTTTCTCCAAGTCGTTTCTGTTTATACACAAAAAATTGAGTAGATATGACGTATTATTTTTTATAAACTGCCAACACTTTCACTTGTTCCTTTATATATATATATACTTACTCTAGTAGTATTATCTCTTCTTATATCCAAATATAAGTTGTATTGACGCTGCTGAAAGGCGTACCAAAGAATAGAGGTAGACGTATAAAGCTGAAGAGATAAAAAAGGGGGGGGGGTGGAAAGTATGTCTAATTTGTATTACTTTCCTTTTTTTGCATGATTTGTTTACTTTGCGCAAGTTAAAAAGATAAAAAAATTAAATGAAAACATATGAAGGTAATACTTTTTGAAAATAAATAAAAGGACATAATTTATATACTAACTCTACTACAAAATAAGTAAACCCATTTACGGTGTGCGAGCACCAGGCTATTAGTTCTCAATTGAATCAAAACTTCAAGATGTAGAGGCCAATGGAAAAGTAATATGAACGAATCTCTCATAGATACAGATGAAAAAAAAAAGTTATTTGGTATTGGATAATGCTTAGAGAATGATGACAGAAGAAAACTTATCGAGTGGAATTGATTATGCTTGTATTCAAGACCTTATTGGTGATATTTATGGCCTTATCTAGCCATTCTAAACTTCAAATCATTTTAACTGTTATAATAAAACTCCTATTGTAAACATCATATTATGGTCTTTTTAAAAACGTATTTTTTTAATAACCACCTGATTTGCGCACCTCTCTAAGACTAATTTTATTTATAGACATTGCGTTGAATCGTAAATAATGGTAAGAGGCAAACCGAGTTTTCCCCTCTTAGAAAAATAAACAATACTTTCGCGCTATACAACTCATTGGTTACGAATGTCGTGGAAAGCCATGATTGTAGTTACTGTACAAAAGAAAGGTGACAGAGCTTCCCCCTTCTATTTAATAAATAATATTTTCACATTATAAAGTACAATATTGTATATATAAAAAAAGACAGATAGATACAGCCCAAACCAACCATCATTCATTAAAAAAAAATGGCAGAGATCCTCTCTCTATTTTTTTATATTAAAAAATAGCAGAGTTCCCTCCCCCCCCCCCTTTTTTTTTATAAATAAAAAAAAGAGGCTAGAGTTTCCCCACCCAAATATATATATATATTATCACACTAGAAATTACAAAATTATACAAATTATTGGTTTAGAGTGTCATGGGAAGCCCATGATCGCTGTCAGGTGCGAAAGAAAACAACACCAGCAGCCTTGACAGTGCCGTTTTTACAGGCCTCTTTTTTTTCTTTTTCGCTAAGAAAAAAAAGGAAAAAATCGCAGTTCTTGATACTCCTTTTCTTTATCTAATACTTGCAAATATTTCCATCCTAATAATAATTCAGTACCTAAACGATAAAATATATTGCATTTAGCTTTTTTCTTTTCAAAACAAACCAATTAGCTTACCTTATAGTATCAAAAGAAGAGACAAAAAACTACAAATGTTTATCTCATGATTATGTTATGGATCTTTGCAAAATAGTACCACGAAAGGGATAACAAGCGTTATCTCTAGCACGTTTAAGTAGATTTTGCTATGAGGATAATTGGAAGTGAAAATTCCAGCAGCAATGAAATTGCACTCACCCATAGGAAACCCAATTAATACGTCTTCAGTCATACTATTCAGAGGATAGAAGAAGGGGACCGCTTCAGCTTTCCTCCGTGGTCAACATGCCACCATAAAGTAACCCACTCGATAAACCCATTATAACAAACATGCACTTTGAACACACAAAGCGGAACCTTTTTTTTTTCACGAACCAGAGTTAAGGATCACCAATAATCTTACGAGCCATACGACATACGACGTTTAAAATTTATGTAGCTACTAGTTATTATGATTATATTAGCTGTCTTTCATGTTGTTAAAAGCGTTAATTTTTACCTTTCCCAAAAAAACAACATTTTGACTGGTTAACAGAGATGAAGATGAACTCTGTCGTCAAAGGAAATAAAAAACTGTAATATCGACCTGTAGTTTTTTTTAAAATCACAAGCCCATTACCAATATTCACCTTATGATCATTATATTAAGCTGTGAGAACCAGTTCTGGTATGAGGATAGAAGGAGGTGTGATTTCCAGTCGTAAAGGTCCTTTACAGTCTCTCATAGTAGCTATACCAACACATCGAAGTATCATTAGAGAATAGAAGGAAGTATTATTTCCAGCTGCGACAGTATCACAGTCTCCCTAGTTAAGAGGTTTAGTAACATGGTAATCATTTGGAAAATCATTATAACCAATTTGTAGCTTTGAAAGACACCAGTAGAATGCAGTTTTTGTTTTTAGTGGCCCGAGAATTAATAAATGACAATATATTCTATACTTCGCATGGAAGACTGCTTCGAAAGACCATCACCACCAGCATAAAAAGAAAGAGAGCACGACAAGCTATATAAGTATAGTAATTAACGGGATCAGCTCCTGGTATTCCTTTTTTCCCTTTAATTCTTACTTGTCTTCTAGTGTCAAAAAATACACCCAAAAGAGTTACCCATCAAATATAATATTCATATACCGATCAATTCATGCTTTGGACAACTATTTGTCAGTATACCATGCCCAAATATAACCACCAAGTATTCATAAAATAATAATAATACCTCTTTGACAGATTAACCAGATGGAGTTGGACTATCACGTTACCAAAAGAGAAAAGAGAAAGCCAGATCAGCCTGAGGTTTTTCAAATGACAAACTTATTATAAAGTGGTTTACCATGGTTAAAATGTGAAGATGGACAATAAGGTAAGGTAAAAGGGTCGCTTAAATTAATGCCACTATAGGTGTAATAGTTAGAAGTAATAGTCCTAACAGAGGGTATTATAATTTACACAGATAGCACACCAAATCATACGTCTTGAACCGTCCCTTTAAAGCGGGTTAGGAAGTAACTGCGTTACTTCCGGCGCCACGTTTCGCAATCTCCGCCCCTGACACATTTTCATAAGGTAACCATTTGGTAAGCCGTAATTACAACAAGTACATGTACTTTGAGAGACATCAAGTGGAAGATGGAGAGGTCTTTTTTTTTCAGTACCCAGAGTTACCAGTATTTTTGAGGAACAATCATCGCTATGCAAAGTATATAGTACTAGGAAGAGGCATCTAAAAAAGCTATTATAATTATTAGTTCAAGAAACTAAAGAGCTCTCTTAGCTCAATGTACTCATGGTTTGGCTCTTTTTTTCTTCATTACAGAAAAAAAAACCTTCAGTTACTTAATCTTTCAAAATGATCAGCATTAATCAAAATGAGGAAACAAGATGTGAAGAAACCCAAAACAGAGTTTGGTTGAGTGTTTCTATATAGTGTTTATGTATACTTACATTTGTACCTGACAGCCTAAAGCTGCATATAAAAAGACGATCGTTTGTGCCCAATAAGAAATAATAGTAACACAATAAACTATTTACAATACCCCGCCACCCAACTGAATTTTTAGTTTCAAAATATCGTCTTGAACAATATTAGGCAGTATTGTAATGTTGGGCTGAGACCGTTATAAAAGATAGAGCAAGTTCAGGTAATAATGGGGGTTATAGAATTCTCTCTAGGTTGATTTAATAAAGTAATATTTCGGTATAAAAAATAAAATAACGGGTTTTGGGGTAGAAAATAGAGTTGTCTTTGAATGTTTTTCTGGTAATAATCGAATTCTAAAAACTAGGATAACCTAAAACTAAAGCTCCAAAATTTAGATAATACAAAATTTACAGAAAAAGGAAGAACGATGATTTATTACTGTAAAGTAGGATTTTGTTTTATAAAGAAGAGCATTTTTGATCTCCGTCGGAGACCCTCGAGCTTCACCACACCATGAACACAATGGTCATTTTTTTTCTTAAAATCGACATAACGTCATGGGTTCCGCAAGTATTGTTATATACTCTGTGTAAGTCTCGCAGCCAACCACTTTAATTTCAAAATAAAGGGATGACGAATAACCGTGGTAAACTATAGAGATCATATAAGGTATATTTTGATTTATCTCGAATGTATTTATATTATCTAAAAATAAACTATCTCCGAATTTTTCAGTTGCATGCTCTAAACCAATAAATTCATCGGATCTTAAACTAGCGACTGGCTTAAGTTTAAAGAAACCTATTGAAGTTTAAGTAAGTTAAAAAAGTAATATCCTTTATATTATCACCTACGTAGAGAAAGCATATCACTGCCGTATTCTTGTTCCGCATTCAAATAAAACACTCGATTTAATTGACTTTCATTCATTTTGTCTCCCTTCTTGAACAACGGAAATACTTTTTCGTCATTGATTAAAACGGTGTTCATATCCTCTCGGTTGCTTTTAAGTACAGTAAGAGGATCATACGAAGGATCTTTAAAACCGAAACCGGAGTTTTCACTATAAACCTGACGTAAAACACCCACTTGAAATCCTTTATATGAGCATGGTTCTTGCTGAAGAATAGGCTGCAACAGCTGATTTGGTAAACTTGGTATCGTATAGTGATCTACGTCAATCCTCTGTTCATATAAAAAATAGTCGGTTTCTTCATCTAGTATTTTCATAAAGATATGTTGAAACTGTGGATTATAATTGAAGCATATCAGGTGAAACACATATTGGATATGTCTATAGTTTCCGAAGAGTTGCTTATTTATCAAGGAGGTAAATACAAGAGAGATGATATCTTGTAGAACTGGTCGGAAAGATATCTCTGTAATATCGTTTACCGTTAAACAAACTCTACAGTTACATAATTTGCTTAGATATACAGTGGTTTTGTCTACTTTTTGTGTGGTCAAATTCTTGTTAAAGATCTATAAAAAGTATAAATTAAAATTTTATATAAACAGAATGATAATCACTGACACTATTTTAGGTTACTTACATCTTTAGATATGTACTCCTTCAGGTTATTCATAAATTCTGCTTGATTCTCTAAGGAGAATATATCTAGTAATTCGTTGCCGTTATACCCTTTATGTGTGTCACATAGTTGAATTAGACTGCTATTTCTGTAATGTTATTCCACATGTTGAAGCACAATGAGTCATATATATTGGGAATATGGATTATTTCTTCTTTGATAACAATTGTTTCCTGATCTTCTTGATCCGAACCAGATTCAGTTACTACTTGATTTAGCGTTAGCTGTACATAGTCTTCATGCAGTTGAGATACCATAAAGAAAGACTTGAGTGGAAACAGTAGTTTGAATGACTGTTGAATTACAGGCAAGAATCCTTGTCTTGTCCTTGTGTAGTAATTCTGAGTTTTTTATAGCTGTCATTTTCTTGTACCAGATTGCTTGCATATATCATATCTCTTAATCATCCTCAGTGACAAGTAACTCTGAAGAAGCGTCTTTTCAATAGTAATAGCATATCCAGTTTTTATATTGTCGTTACCTCCTGCGATTTTCGGCATCTTTCTTGATACAATTACATTCATATAAATCATATAAATCGATACAAATGCTTTGATATATACTTGCTGTTGCATCGATACCATTATATCTTTATTATGGCTCTCTGCGCTTAGTATATTTTCTATTTCAATCAGCATATCCTTATTTAATACAATAGAAGAAATATTTGATTCACCCACTAAGTATTCTTCAACAAACGTGATAAATCTAAATAAGCCATTAATTTTTTTATTCGTAGCGAATATATCATACTTATGAGTAGACTTACGAATTTTTGACATTTAATGTTACTACTTCTGAAAAAGTAAAGAACGATCCCAGAGAACGTAAACTAATGCTGTATTAGTATAGATATCTACATAATGTTTTAATCATATATTACCTTATGTCAGGTACAAAGTAGTCATGGTTCCAGATCTCTTTTACTAGACCATTTTCATCTAAAAGTGAGAACGATAACACTGTAGACTCGAGAAGAATATCTAATTGTAAAAAGTATTACTACTGAGATAATAAAACATATAATGATGGTGTACCTATATTCATAATGGCATCTGGTTTCGAGTTTAAGAATATTGAAGACGAGATCGCCGAATGTTTTGTTGATAGTATACGCGGTTTACCGTATATGTTAGAATTCTGAATTGCGCTAATCAAGTATCGAGAAGCCCCACGTATGATATCTTTATTGTCAATATATTTGTTCGAACGGTTTTTAGGTACGATATAGTTGGAACCGGAAGATATTCGATTATACTCAAACATAAATCTTGACCATTGTAATAGACCTTCGTTTAATTTAATTTTAAAGGTATAGTCACCAGTAAGTTTCAAAATAGAATACTCCTTTACAAGGTTGTTTGGAAGTAGTTTCTCCAAGTTATTAGGCAAATGTTTACTGATTTCAGCACATATATCAAAAGGCCGAATGGATTTTATACGTTCTTCTTGGTGTTTATCTAATTCGGATATGTTTTCGTCAGTAATGAAAGGTTTCATTAAATAAGAAGCTTCCTCTTCATCTTTCTATTATTAAAACCTGTTAGTTGATATTGTCTGATTAATCCCATGTTACATTACTAACCATACGAGTAAAAGTACGATTGCCCAATTCTTTCATAATATTTAGAATAGTGTCTTCTTGAGCATTGAAAGAGAATTTGATCTTTATAAACTCTCTAATACCATTTTTAACATCGTCGGAAGTAAGAGACATTTCTTTTGAATTAATGATTTTCGGACGCGTTACGGAACCGGAAAAATCAAATAGGGGATTTCCAGTTAAGATTAAATCCAACTTGATCGACACTTGATCCCCCTTCTTGGCAACAATTCTACCTATAACCGTATTACGCCTCATTTCAGTAAAAAAAATACTTTTAGGGTTACTTAAGAGTAATAGATAGATTCTATATCAGAGCAAAATAAAAGCCTGTCTTGGTGATCATCTTTTGATATTAAATTGGCTTGAACAAAAATAGGTCGAAACAGAACTTCTCTTATTTCTTCTTCCCACTCCGATGGTACAAGTAATACGTAGTGGAGTGCACCACGATCTTTAATTTCTTCTTTCGAATCTTTAATTAGTTCTTCTACAGATAAGCGAATAAAGTCTGATACAGCTGTTAACGTGAATAAGTCATCTTGATCCCAGCTATCTTTGCCCTTCTTAAAGAGTTGGTATAATTTCTCTCTGGACACATCGATTTGTACTGTATCTTTCGTTATGTCAACACTTTGGTCTCCCCAACTTAGAACATTCGATTTATGTTTATCATAAGTGATATAACTGTCTTTCTACATTTTTACAAATTGTTCAAAGTCATCGTATATTTTTTTGTGCTCTTTAATTACCTCGTATTTGGAAGTGTGTATGGGACAGCTCTTGTTGAAGTGGGACAATAAGTTATATGAATTGTATTCATTCCAAGATCTATATGATGATAAGGCTTTTCTTTTTAAAAAAAACAAAAGATGGAATTGTTTTGCAGTAAGAGGATCACTTACGAAAAACAACAAAGTGTGTATGTTGAAGAAGATCATATACTTCTCCATACTAATATTTCTGTTAAAGAAAAAGAAAAGGGGTAAAACGAAGAAAAAGAGGTAAATATATACGTTATTTCGGAACCCCATAAACTCGTTCCGAGTAGTATGTTATGTTACATTAAGTGACAGCGGAATATGAAACGCAAGCGTAAAGTTTAAAAATAGTTTCTCTGTCGATCATATATTTATATGGCTATAGTGAAATATGAGATAATTAAGATACAATCGTACCTTTTTTCTTTTTGGAACAAGTAAATAAAAATGGATGAACATAACGGATATCAGATTTATTTGTTTGTTTTTTGATGCAACAAAAAAAAGTTTAATAGCTTTAAGATGAAACGTTATATTATCTGTAGAAGTGCCACATAGACGTAACGACAACTGATACTGTCGATATAAGCGTGTTTGAATTACCTGCTCTCAAAATAAAAATAAAAAAGAAGGGAGGGGAAATGTAACATTTCCGGTATGTATCACAAGTATAGAATCTGTCTAAAGTATTCTGTATTTCGTGTTCTTTAAAGTAATTTCGGGCTCACACCTCTGCTAATAAAAACAAACATCTTCCATTATTATAATATAAGCGAAACTAATTCTATAAATATTATATTTCGTATGTAATAAGATCTATTTCTGCGCCTTTTCTTCACTTTAAAGAAAAATAAAGTAAAACTAGCAGGGTGAAAGAAGTATCAACGTGGAACTGTTTCTTTCTTTTTAAATAAAGGTGTGTTATTTTTTTAAAAGAATAAGGCCAATTTAACTTTACAAATTATGAACAGCAGTAGCAGTAGTATTTAATCCCCAGAGTTATCCAGTAAGACTTTGATCCATATATTTTTTTTATTTTTCATCTTGTACCATATTTTGTGTAAATTGAATCACGCTGAAGATTCATCACCAGTCTCTTTGACATTTTAATAGAATCGACTTTGTAGCAGATTGTGGAACCCGAGCTATAAAATAGTAAGAACTTCAAAAATAAAATAAAAATAAAAAGATACTAAAAAGTAATCAGTCCCAAAAAAAAAAGAGATAACTGTTTATTTAATGGTGTAGCCAGACAGGATAAACCGATAGCCATAGCCGAAACGCTGTCTCTTGTTTGTACATTTTGATTATCGCGTACAGAATCACAGGCTTGATTATAACAAATAAATGCATCATTTATGCTTTTCTGAATCATTTCCCTCTTCATCATGACTTTTTTGCTTGGTATTATATAAAGGACAAAGATAATAGATGCAAGTTTGGGTTGCTTTGTTTTCATTTGTAATGCATGTTGTATTGGATTAGCCGTGAATTTTTTGTTTCCAAGTCCCACCATATTGACGATATCCTTTAATTGTTGAACCAGCACCAGTTCCCCTATCACCAATAAACATAACCATATGCTGATTACCATATTTCATCTCCTTTCTTTCTTGGGTAAATAAATGGCTTCGAAATTTGTAGCCCAAAATTTCGACTTTGCTTTTCGCTGAAGCTTTTTTTCTGGATCCATAAAACTCGCGAAGCTGTTCCCGGCTAACTATTTTCTCTCTGTATGCTCGCTTTGTTTCTTGTACTGCGATAGCTTTTGAGAAACGATTTTCTGCGAGGTTTCTTTCCATTTGTGTGACAAACCGCCCTACATCTGTCGTCCTCTTCCCTCTTTTCAGTTTTATTCTTAGCCGCCAATGACCACCATCTAGATCGATATCGCCTGCATTCACAGTAAGAGGCTTAGGAAATGGTATAAACGGAAGCTCTTAAACATCATCAGTAGATTCTTGAGTGTCAGCTAGAGGACTATACATGTTGTGCAATCTTAAGTGATAGTTAAAGCTTTCAAGGTTTAAAGGAACGACTTCTGTTTATTTTTACTATTCCGTTATCCCATTACGGGAAGCGGAAGTTAAATTATGTTGATTCATGTTGAATTCCATGTCTTTTTTTGCCATAACATTAAAACGATGTCTTAATATGTCTTAATATGACACCATCAAACATATGTTGTTTAATGTTCCATAAGTTTTAACATAATTCGACATTTTTAAACGTGATTTGACATAAACCACGATTAATGTGGAATTATGTTAAAAAAATCAAAGTATATTTTTATTGCATGGAGTAGCGGCATATTACTTTTTAAAGCAAATATACAACTTATCTTCTGAAATTAACGATGGTATCTTGATCGCATAACCCATTACTCTCTTCAAATATATTAGCTCCCATATCTCCACTGCTGCCGTAACTGAGAGCTTTATAAACAATCTTTTTCTTTGGTCTAGTTCTAGTGAACACCCATCTTTTACTAATGCTAGGTTCGTATTTTTATAATCAAACATGGCTTGGATATTTACAAGGCTGTATTTTACGAATCCACTTTCGCTATTTCTTTCGACTACGACATCAATTCCATCCTTTCCTCTTTTTTTCTTGAGGATCTGATTATTGTGGCTTAATATATACTCTTCTCTGATGAACATAGTTTCTTCGCAGTCAAACATTAAGTGGTTACTGCTGCAGAAATCTCTTAACGTTACATTGAAAGGCAATCCTTCAGAATCAAGCATATCATTTAACAAATCGCTAGTAATTTTGAAATGCTCTTTGAAGTCATCTTCGTTGCTTTCTTTATAGGCATACCATTTCTGCTGAAACTGTACAGAATTACCTCGAAGAAAGTTTATTGCGTTTTCACCTGTTTAGAGCGTGACTTGATTTTTCTTTACATAAGTCTATTGTTCTTTCCAAAGAACGAGCACTATATGCCTTTAAAGGTCCAAGTTGCTGTATAAAATAACTTATATGAAACATGTAGTGTTGATTAATTGTAAAGTTATTGGTACCTAAGAATGCATGCCATATATTTGTATGATGATCAATAGCAGCGATATCTTCTGAGCTTATAGTAAGCTTCTCAGATATTTGGCAAACCAACTATAATGACGTGAGTGCTTCTGATGTTTGATAGAAACAAGAAACTAAGTCGTCAATATCATCATCAATATTATCATCAATATTGTCATTGGGTTCAACAGCTCGTTCTTTGCCCTTTCTACTTCTCTTCTTCGATCGCTTTTCATTCTCTTTAGCTCTTTTAGCTTTCAGATCTACAGCTTGTAATTCTAGAGCTTCTACTAATAGTGTTGGAACAGCATACATTAAAAAAGCAATGTAGTCAACTGCCAAACTGTCATCCAAATAATTTTCTTCGTAAGTATCGCCAAGATAACCTTCTAGACGTCCAACCTGATCAATGGTTTGTCCACTTTGTGGCTCAGGCTGCTGGAGACTTGATTTAGAGGCTATTCTAATACGTTTACTGGAAGTTGATTCCCTTTTGCGATATAGCTCAATCTCTCTTAATCGTGCTAGCATTTCTTGATGTTTATGCATCTTTGCATGCTTCTTTTCGTTTCTCTTCGTGATGTTAATGTTGCGTACTGAACAACGATTGGTCATAATTATAAGTCTGATAACAATGAAGCAAATCAAATGGAAAGAAAGAGAAGTTGGCTGCTATAATACTATATAAAAAGGATTTGGCAACAAATAATGGAAAGTATTTTTTTTTATTCTTTAAACTTCATTTTCTTCTCTATTTTTATTTTTTTATTTCTGATAACATGACTCCTCCTAGGAAGAGAAGGGATATCTATCTCGATAATGATGAATCTGAATGGTTTAAAAAGTTTAAGAATGAGGTTACAAAACAAAATGAAATGGTTTTAAACGAACTACGCTGTAAAAAAAGAGAAAGACAAAGAAAGGCATAACAGTATTATGAAAGGTTTAGATGAAGTCTGTGGTATGATACAAAGTTTGGATAACACGAACATACCACAAGTGAGAGGTAATAACAGTATCGACATGATACCTCAGCCGAAAGCTACGTCTGAAAAAAACAAAAAAAAAATGCTGTTGAGGATTACCTGAGGAATAATCTTCCGGAAGTAACAGAAGAAAGATTGGAAGAGCTTCTCAGCTTGTTAAAGAAAACTTCATTGACTACCTGTCAAAGTTTTGCTTTGACAAGTGATGAATCAGGTAAGTCCGACGGAGAAAAAGAATGGAAGGATTTAAATGGAGACATACAAATGAATCTGTTGAAGGCTACACTTGACAAAACGGTAAAAGATTCTGAAGAACTAGACGCTCTTTATCTTTGTCGTGGTCTTTGGGCTGTAGAATTCATTCTACAACCAAAGTGGTCAAACATGTCGCGAAATCGAAGAAACAAAAAAATGTAAGTAGGCTCATATAAATATTACTATATTAAGCGACGACTGACAGTTTTCTTATCAGAATGCGTGAAAGCGGTAAAAGTACATAGACATGTGTACTTTTTTTTTTCTTTCTCTTTGCTTATTATTAATAAAAATTTCATTATATAATTTTTTCAACATCAATCTTATGTCGACATTTTAATGTCATTTCGTGTTATTTTATGTTATTCTATGTTATTTTAATCCAACATTTTTCAACATCTATTTCATGTCGAAATATGGCAACACGAAATCGCAATTTTTAACATGGAAAATATGTTTTTTCATGTCGACATTTTTTGACATAAATTAACATCCCGATTTCCCGTAGTGCGCGCATGAAACAACATTTTTATACTGTTACTCTGTATAATGCTTTATATACGAATATAAAAGTTCTTAATTACCGCTTCTATACGCATTTATAACCTGTAATTTTTTTTTTATTAAAGTGTAAAATATCGTGGGTACACCATGAACACAATAGTAATCTTTTTTTAAAATCGACATAATGCCATGGGTTCCGCAAGCATTATTGTAAACCATGTGTCAGTCTCGTCTCCAACCGCTTTAATTTCAAAATAAAGTGACGAAGAATAACCGTGATAAACTATAGAGACCATGTAAGGCATATCTTGATTTATCTCGAAGGCACTTATATAATCTAAAAATAAACCATTTCCGAATTTTTCAGTTGCATGCTCTAAACCAATAAGTTCATCGGACCTTAAGCTAGCAACTGGCTTAAGTTTAAAGAAACCTATTGAAGTTTATGTAAGTTGAAAAAGCAGTTCTCTTTATATTATTACTTACATAGACAATACAAACTGCTGGCATATTTTTGATTCGTATTCAAATAAAATACTCGATTTAATTGGCTTTCATTCATTTTGTCTCCCTTCTTGAACAACGGAAATAAGTTTTCGTCATCGATTAAAATGGTGTTTCTATCTTCTCTGTTGTTTTTAAGTACAACAGGAGTATCATCCGAAGAATTTTCAAAACCGAAACCGAAGTTTTCACTATAAACCTGACGTAAAACGCCCACTTGAAATCCTTTATATGAACATGGTTCTTGCTGAAGAATAGGCTGCAACAGCTGATTTGGTAATTTTGGTATCGTATAGTAAGCCATGTCAATTCTTTGTTCATACAAAAAATAGTCGGTTTCGTCATCTAGTATTTTCATAAGGATATGTTGGAACTGTGGATTATAATTGAAACATATGAGGTGAAACACATATTGAATATTTCTATAGTTTCCAAAGAGTTGCTTATTTATCAAGGAAGTAAATACAAGAGAGATGATATCTTGTAGAACTGGTCGAAAAGATATCTCTGTAATATCATCTACCGCTAAACAAACTCTGCAGTTACATGAATTGCTTAGATATACAGTGGTTTTGTCAGCTTTTTGTGCGGTCACATTCTTGTTAAAGATCTATAAAAAGTATAAATTGAAATTTTATATAAACGGAATGATAATCACTGACAGTATTTTAGATTACTTACCTCTTTAGATATGTACTCCTTAAGATTGTTCGCAAATTCTGCTTGATTTTCGAAAGAGAAAATATTGAGTAATTCGTTGTCGTTATATCCTTTATGTGTGTCGCATAGTTGGATTAGACTGCTATCTTCTATAATATTGCTCCACATGTTGAAGCACAATGAGTCGTATATATTAGGAATAGGGATTATTTCTTCTTGGATAACAATTGTTTCCTGATCTTCGTGATCCGAACCAGATTCAGTTACCACTTGATTTAGCGTTAGTTGTACATAGTCTTCATGGAGTTGAGCTACTACAAAGAAAGACCTGGGTGGAAATTGTAGTTTGAATGACTGTTGAATTACAGGTAGGAGTCCTTCTCCTTGTGTAGTAATTCTGAGTTTTTTATAACTGTCATCTTCTTGTACCAGGTTGCTTGCATATATCATATCTCTTAACTCGTCCTCAGTGACAAGTAACTTCTGAAATAACATTTTTTCAACAGTAAGAGCATATCCAGTTTTTATATTGACATTACCTCCGGTAATTTTTGGCGTCTTTCTCGATATAATTACATTTATATAAATCATATAAATAAATACAAAGGCTTTGATGTATACTTTCTGTTGCGTTGATATCATTCTATCTTTATTATGGTTCTCTACGCTTAGTATATTTTCTATTTCAATCAGCATGTCCTTGTTTAACACAACAGACGAGATATTTGATTCATCTGTTACGTATTTTTCAACAAACGTGATAAATCTAAATAACCCATTAATTTTTTATTCGTAGCAAATATATCATACTTATGAGTAGACTTACGATTTTTTGACATTTAATGTTGTTACTTCTGAAACATCAAAGAACGATCCCAGAGAGCGCAAACTAATGCTGTATTAGTATAGATACCTACATAATGTTTTATTCATATCTTACCCGATGTCAGGTACAAAGTAGTCGTAATCCCAGATTTCTTTTACTAGACCATTTTCATCTAAAAGTGAAAACGATAACATTGTAGACTCGAGAAGGATATCTAGTTGTAAAAAGCATTACGACTGAAATAATAAAGCATATAATGATGGTGTACCTATACTCATAATAGCATCAGGTTTTGAGTTTAGGAATATTGAAGACGAGATCGCCGAGTGTTCTGTTGATAGTATACGTGGTTTATCGTATATGTTAGAGTTCTGAATTGTGTTAACCGAATATCGAGAAGCCCCATGCATGATTTCTTGATTGTCAATAGATTTATCCGAAATGCTCTTAGGTACGATATAGCTGGAGTCGAAAGACAATCGATTATACTCGAACATAAATCTTGAGCACTGTAATAAACCTTCGTCTAATTTGATTTTAGAAGTATAGTTACCAGTAAATTTTAAAATAGAGTACTTCTTTACGAGGTTGTTCGGAAGTAGTTTCTCCAAGTTATTAGGCAAATGTTTACTGATTTCAGCACATATATCAAAAGGCCGAATGGATTTTATACGTTCCTCTTGGTGTTTATCTAATTCGGATATATTTTTGTCAGTAATAAAAGGTTTCATTAAATAAGAAGCTTCATCTTCATCTTTCTATTTTAATAACCCGTTAGTTGATATCGTCTGATTAATCCCATGTTACATTACTAACCAGAAGAGTAAAAGTACGATTACCCAATGCTTTCATAATATTTAGGATAATACTTTCTTGAGCATTGAAAGAGAATTTGATCTTTATAAACTCTCTAATACCGTTTTTAACATCGTCGGAAGTAAGAGACATTTCATTTGAATTCAAGATTTTCGGAAACGTTACAGAACCGGAAAAATCAAATAGAGGCTTTCCAATTGAGATTAAATCCAGCTTAATCGACACTTGATTCTTCTCCACAGCAACAATTCTACCCAAAATGGTATTACGTATCATTGTAACAGAATTATTTACTTTAAGGTCACTTAAGCTGTAATAGACAGATTCTATATCAGAGCAAAATAAGACCCTGTCTTGGTGATCATCTTTTGATATTAAATTGGCTTGAACAAAAATAGGTCGAATCAGAACTTCTCTTATTTCTTCTTCCCACTCCGACGGTACGATAAATAAGTAGTGGAGTGCATCGCTATCTTTAATTCCTTCTTTCGAATCCTCAATTAGTTTTTCTACAGATAAGCGAATAAAGTCTGATACAGCTGTTAACGTGAATAAGTCATCTTGATACCAGCTATCTTCGCCCTTCTTAAAGAGTTGGTATAATTTCTCTATGGACACATCGATTTGTACTGTATCTTCTTCGTTATCGTCAACACTTTGGTTTCCCCAGCTTAAAACATTCGATTTATGTTTATCATAAGTGATACAACTGTCTTTGCTACATTTTTACAAATTGTTCAAAGTCATTGTATATTTTTTAATATTCTATACTTACGCTATACGTGAATTTCCGTACCGGACATCTCTTGACGAAGTGGAACAATAAGTTATATGAGTCATATTCACTCCAAGATCTATATGACGATAAAGTTTTTCTTTTAAAAAAAACAAAAGGTGGAATTATTTTACAGTAAGAGGATCACTTACGAAGAAGAACAGAGTGTGTATGTTGGAGAAAATCATATACCTCGTCCATACTAATATTTTTGTTAAAGGAAAAGAAAAAGGTGTAAAACAAAGAAAAAGGGGTAAATATATACGTTATTTCGGGACCCCATGAACTCGTTCCGAGTATGTTACGTCAAATGTCGACAGGATATGAAACGCAAAGTTTATTTGTTTTAAAACAGGCAACGTAAGTTTAAACTTTTTTTGTTTTGGTCGAAAAGAAATAAACAAAAGTGCCACAATAAAATTAGTTTATCTATATCATACATAATTATAACTATCTATATATATCATGAGTAAAAACAGTGTTTTCATACAGTAATAATTCTGAAATGTTGAAAATAAGCCTATAATGTTCCCGTTGGAGGCTGTTGTATACCTTTTGATAAACCCGAGTAGTTTTCGTGTTTGATATATAATTGTACTGTTTAGTAGTCTGGAATTAAATAGCATCCCCTTGGTTAAGTTCTTAAAAAAAAAGCATATTATTACAAGAGACACTTTCAAAAGCGCGACACTTTTTGCTTTTATATGTATTATCCTACAGTGGGTCGGAGACTCTTGTTGTGTTACCATCTTTTCTTTATTAATTCGAATATTCAGGGGGGAAAAAAATATAATAATGATAATAATAAATTGATTGTTGAGATAATAATAAAGCCTTATCATCTTTTCTTTTTCTCCTGGTACTTCACCGTCGATCACATTTAGATTTTCCTTTCTTCACGTATTATGTCGGATGATAACAACCAAAATACTTTAGCTTTTCAACTTCAAGGTTTGGCAAGGCAATTGGACGAAATTCGCCAACAATTGCAGCAACAATCGCAGCCTACTCCAACCGTTACGCCTTCTCATATGGAAGATGATGATGATTATGACCCACAAATCATCGGACGTCCTGTCGCTTCAGATCTTATTCCCACCGAGCAACTGCAAAGGGCTTTGCCTCGAATGGCTGACGATTTTTTCGCTCGCCTTTGGACGAACTTGATCGAAAGCGGTTTATCCACGTCTGCCCACGTAATGTTGTAAACCAATACCTTCCACCAGTCCTTAATTTGGCAGAGAATGCTGGAAAATTCACTAAGCGCCATGACGGACAACTATCCGAAATCGGACGACGTTTGGCAGCTACCACTCGTCCGATGGATACGTTTTTGCACGAGAGCCTTCGCTCAAATGCACCCTCTATTCCCATTGAAGAGGTCATTCATTTTATGAGCATTATGCATACCCTCGTGTCGGACACTGGGTCTCACATTACACAACTTCGAATGGATAATGTATCTCGCGAAACACGTTTGGTTGCACCGCCTATTCCACCTAAGACTAAGCTTACACCTAGTCTTACGCCTTTATTTCAAGACACTAAAGCTATTGCGGACAGCACCAATTTACGCAAAGCTATGCAAGCAGTCTTGCATAAACCTCAACGTCGATAATTTAATTGTAACCATCCCCAACAACCTGGTTCGACTCCTCACCGTAATCAGCAATCTAGTGCAACATATGATTCAATATTCAAAGTTAGACACTCATCTTCTAATGTTGCATATTCAGGTGGTCAGAATGATCACCGATACCGTCCTAGTAATTCTTTCTTTTTCTTCTTCTAATAATAGAAATTTTCAGAGATGCCCCGGTACTCCCAACCCGCAATAATTGGCGGTCGCTTATCGTCCTTTTCTTCCGCGTGGTCAAAACTGTCTTCCGAGAAATGGGTCCAAAGCGTAATCGAAAAGGGTTATCGAATCCCCTTTTCAACACCTCCTCCTACCTCAGCAACGTACCAATCTCAACACCATCCTCACCTACGAGCTCCTCAGCTTTCTTTACAGCAACGAACAACAATCGAAGCAAAAGTTCATCCATTATTAGTGAAACAAGCCATAGAGGAAGTTCTTCCGGAAAACCAAAACGATCAGTTAGGTTTTCACTCGACCTTGTTCACCAACCCAAAGAAAACGGGTGGGGGAACGTCCGGTCCTCAATCCGAAGCCATTAAATCAGTATCTTCCTCACATACCGTTCAAGATGGAAACCATGAAGACTATATGCAGTCTTCTTCAGAAGGGATACTTCATGACAAGTATAGATTTGACCGATGCTTTTCTCCATGTATTAGTTCACGAAACATCCAAAAAGTATCTACAGTTTCATTGGAATCACAAGACTTTTCAATTTCGCACCATCCCTTTCTGACTTTCTCTGAGCCCTATGGTGTTCACCAAGTTATTGAAACCGGTATTGAAATGGGCACGTCGGTCAGGAATATTGATCTCAGCATATCTAGACGACCTGTTAGTAATCGGAAAATGTGTGACAGCAACTCTGTCCGCCACAAAGAAGGTAATTTGCAAATTAGAGGCATTAGGGTTCCTCGTGAATCAAAAGAAATCACAGCTAAATCCGTCTACAATTATTCAGCATCTCGGCTTTTTGATCAACACCGAGACGATGACATTAACGGTACCCACCAACAGGATACGCGACATTCGCAGGTCAGCTCAGAAATTATTACACCAGACCAAGATGAAACTGACAACGCTACAATCTTTTATCGGCAAAGCTCTAGCCTCGTCACTTGCAGTTTTACCCGCGAGACTGCACGCTCGGCAACTTCTCCAACAGGCAAATCAGTTAAAAAGATCGAATCAACCACTCGTTACGTTGACAGAACATGCCAAACGGAATCTTCAATGGCGGATACAACATTTGACACAATGGAATGGACACACTTTTATTTCCGAAGTCCATCACCACAAACTGTACACAGATGCATCCATGACAGGTTGGGGAATAGTCAATGGTTCCAACGTCATCAGCAGTTTGTGGTTGCCAAACGAGAAGTTACTGCATATAAATTATCTCGAGCTTATGGTCATATATTTAATCGTCATCAACCAAAATATCAAGGCCGTTCCATTCGAATCTATTGCGACAACTCCACCGTCGTCTCTTACGTAAACCATTTTGGCGGAACCAGATCGCTGCATCTTTTGGATCTCACTCAAAAAATATGGAACAACTGCTTAACGAACAATACACGAATAAAGGTGGATTATATAGCAACGATGTTCAACTCGGCCGATTCACCGTCCTGGCAACAATTGGATCAACAACTGGAATGTAGTCTCAGCCAGAAAATAGTCTCTCAACTGGAACAACAATGGGGTCCGCATTCAGTCGATCTATTTGTAGCACAGTTGAACACCAAATGCCGCTAGCGATGTGATCAAGCATATACACATACATATATTCTTTATATATATTTACACGTACCTGATTATCTCACACGTCTTTATCACTTTATGGTTAATTCATATTTATTTTAACTAAGCCTTACCAACATCGTCTAGTCAAAACTGTTGTCTGAGTAATGATTAGAGGATTGACATATCTTGACCGAAGACTAGGTTAGATATGTACGGCTTGAAGTTATACGAGGAAACTGTGGCACTTATTGTGATACAGCACACTACCAGAATTGTACTTGGGCTCAGCTATAAAAAAGCTATAAATCTGCACCTTTTTATTTAATAAAACGAAAATCCTACTTTTGCGACTGATTACTTTTTAATACCCTTTTTTTTTTATTTTTTATTTGAACCTTCACTATTTATAGCTCGGATTCCACAACCATTTTGTAACGTGGAAGCTCGACGATCGGGCGATAGCAACCGATGCAATGAAACTGACTTGGACTCCGTTAAACAACCCGTATATCTGCCCGCCTTGGAACATGATACCCAGTATACTTCAGAAGCTGCAATTGGATCAGGTAAAGGAATGTACGCTGATAACACCACATTGGATCAGTGCAATATGGTGCCCTCGTCTATTACAACTAACTCGACGCCATAATCCGTTAATGATCCCACGGAATCAAGTCCAAGCAGCTCCAGGACAATTGCAGTCGCTTTGGGAGAAGAATCAACATTGGTAGTTGATGGCATGGCACCTGGTTCTTTAGGTATCACGAAACAACGACGTATTGACTTGCCTTCTACTTTGAATGAAGAATCATCTGCTATTATATATGACCCTACACGGCGCAAGTTACAGCATCGACGTTATGATGGAACTCACCAACGTTTTCTGAATTGGGGTACCCAACATAATCGTAACGTCTTGGAATTTGTTACAGCTATTGACTTGGTTAATTACTTAGCCTATGGCCATGTTCATCATAAATGAGTTTATTCCACTAACTTACAGTATAAACAAGGTATTCTTCAATTATATACAACCGAGCAACGAGCGCAGATTACATCGGATCCTTTATATATCAAATTCTTTGCTACCTTAAAGAATGGTGCTATTCTTTCGTTTGATTTTCCTATCATCAATTTACAACCCGCTATTGATTTTGTTCTCGCTCTGGGGGACAATCAACAAATGCCACTTTTGAGACTAACACAAAAGCTATGTTTTCTGTTGGGTATAACAGGGTTTTTACGTCCTTCTAATATCGAACGCATTAATGATGGTAAGACTTTGGTTTCTGCTGATACACTGCGATTAGTAATTCTGTATCCTAAGGAAAAGTGTTCTGGTCGTCCTATCGAAAAAGTCGTAGTTATTTCTGTGCACTCAAATCCTTCTTTATTCCCTGTGACTTTGCTATCAAGCGTACAAAGGACGATTTATATCTCTGCCTCCACTGATACGTCAACATCCTCGGCTTCCTCAATTTCCTTATGTGCCTTTAGTTCGTAACGTAACTGATTCTGATAAGTGTATCGGTTCTGAGCGTATTAGTAACCATATCAAATCCGTCCTGAATTTGGCCACCACCACTGCATCTCCTACTTCTTTAAGAACCAAGGCTATCAAAGCACGTGCGGTAAGATCAACGAGAGCGATTTTGGCTGGGGCTAAACTAGAAGATGTTCTTACACATAGGCCTCGGGCTTCTTCAATCTTCGATACTTACTATCGGTTAAATCGGGCTTCTGCTACTAATTTCACTGATCTTACTTTGTGAAGTACACTCGCTTTGTTCTGTATACACAACAAGAGCCTCCGACCCAATGAAGGATAATAGTTAACTAAGTTCGAAGCATAGCTGACGAACTAAACTTATTATCCGAAGGGGAGGAGACTCTTGTTGTCCCGCCCTTTTTATCTTCCCACCCTTTTATATTTTATTTTATATTTTATTTTATTATTTCTTTCTGTATGGATAAGGTTTTATTATTATCCCAACAATCAATTTATTATTATCACCATTATATTTTTTTCTTCTGAGTATTCGAATTAATAAAGAAAAGATGGTAACACAACAAGAGTCTCCTCCCCTTCGGATAATAAGTTTAGTTCATCAGCTATGCTTCGAACTTAATTAACTATTTAGCTTAATTATATTGCTTTTTTTTTTTTTTTTTTGTGTTTGTGCATGAACTATATTCGATCTCAGACGGAAATGAAAACATGCAATTAATTTTGTAAAGAACACACCATTTTGCTGCTATTATAGATAAAAAGAAAGCTTTAATCCTTTTTATAGATTACAAAATAATTTTGTGTTAGAATGAAACTTATTCAAGACGATATAACTTCTTCCCTTCGTCTTTTTACTTTTATTTCAAATACTGGTAAATAAAACAAACTCATACCGAAAACTAACATAAGCGGTAATTGTGGCGATATAATACATACCTCTCTAAGATCACTCAAGAAATATAAAAAGGGTTTGTAAAACAAGTACACGCACAGATATAATACTCTTTAAATAGATATATAAATAGTAGTATATGCACCTTTATTCCGAAGAAAATGGGACGTAAAAAGCATTATGGCTTGAGGGAGAAAAAGAAATAAATATTAGCATCATTTTATAAATGCTTTCGTTATATTCGATCTCAGATTTGTGGAATCGCCAACTGCATGAAAGCATAAAGAACATTTATATATTGCTATTCTGCTTAATGCTTTATATACGAATATAAAAGCTCTTGATTACAGCTTCTACACACATTTATAAGTTATAATTCTTTTTTTGTTAAAGTGTAAAATATAATGGGTACATCCTGAACACAGTAGTAGGTTTTTTTTAAGATCGACATAATGACATAGGTCCCCTAAGTGCTGTTATATAGCTTGTTCCATTCTCACCATCTCCAACTGCTTTAACTTTAAGATAAAAGGACGAAGAATACTTGTGGTAAACTATAAAGATCATGTAAGGTATATCTTGACTTGTCTTGAAGGTTTTTATATAATCTAAATATAAATTCTCTCTGAATTCTTCAGTTGTATGCTCTAAGCTAATAGGTTCATTGAATCTTAAACTAGCAACTGACTCAATTTTAAAGAAATCTATTAAGGTTTATGTAAGTTAAAAAAGCAATATTCTTTATATTATCACCTACGTAGAGAAAGTATATGATGTCTATAATCTTGATTCATACTCCAATAAAATACTTGATTTAATTGACTTTCATTTATTTTGTCTCCCTTCTTGAACAACAGATATGCTTTTTTGTCATCGATTAAAATGGTGTTCGTATCCTCTCGTTTGATTTTAAGTACAATAGGAGCATCTTCCCGAGAGAACTTAAAACCGAAACCGAAGTTTTCACTATAAACCTGACGTAAAACACCCACTTGAAATCCTTTATATGAGCATGGTTCTTGCTTTAGAATAGGCTGCAACAGCTGATTTGGTAATTTTGGAATAGTGTAATGATCTACGTCAATTCTTTGCTCATATAAAAAATAGTCGGTTTCTTCATCTAGTATTTTCATAAGGATATGTTGGAACTGTGGATTATAATTGAAGCATATCAGGTGAAACACATATTGGATATGTCTATAGTTTCCAAAGAGTTGCTTATTTATCAAGGAATTAAATACAAGAGAGATGATATCTTGTAGAACTGGTCGGAAAGAAATCTCTGTAATATCATTTACCGTTAAACAAACTCTGCAATTACATGAATTGCTTAGATATACAATGGTTTTGTCTGCTTTTTGTGTGGTCAAATTCTTGTTAAGGATCTATACAAAATATAAATCAAAGCTTTAGATAAAAAGAATGATAACCATTGACACTATTTTAAATTACTTACCTCTTTAGATACGTACTCCTTAAGATCATTCGTAAATTTTGCTTGATTTTCTAAAGAGAATATATCTAGTAATTCGTTGTCGTTACATCCTTTATGTGTGTCACATAGTTGAATTAGACTGCTATCTTCTGTAATATTGCTCCACATGTTGAAGCACAATGCGTCATATATATTGGGAATAGGGATTATTTCTTCTTGGCTAATAATTGTTTCTTGATCTTTGTGATCTGAACCAGATTCGATTACTACTTGATTTAGCGTTAGCTGTACATAATCTTTATGCAGTTGAGCTACTACAAAGAAAGACCTGAGCGGAAATCGTAGTTTGAATGACTGTTGAATTACAGGTAAGAGCTCTTCTCCTTGTGTAGTAATTCTGAGTTTTTTATAGCTGTCATTTTCTTGTACCAGATTGCTTGCATAAATTATATCTCTTAGATCATTCTCAGTGATAAGTAACTTCTGAAGTAGCGTCTTTTCAATAGTAACAGCATATCCAATTTTCATATAATCGTTATCTCTTGAAATTTTCAGCGTCTTTCTTGATACAATTACATTTATATAAATCATATAAATCAATACAAATGCTTTTATGTATACTTGCTGTTGTATCGATACCATTCTATCTTTATTATAGCTATCTACTCTTAGTATATTTTCTATTTCAATCAGCATGTCCTTGTTTAATACAGCAGAAGAAATATTTGATTCATCTGTTAAGTATTCTTCAACAAACATGATAAATCTAAATAAGCCATTAATTTTTTAGCTAGCAGTAAATACATTATATATATATGAATAAACTTACGAATTTTTGACATTTAATGTTGCTACTTCTGAAAAAGTAAAGAACAATCCCAGAGAGCGCAAACTAATGCTATATTAGTATAGATATCTACATAACGTTTTATTCATATCTTACCCAATGTCAGGAACAAAGCAGTCGTGATCCCAGATTTCTTTTATTAAACCATTTTCATCTAAAAGTGAGAACGATAACATTGTAGACTCGAGCAGAATATCTAATTGTAAAAAGTATTACTACTGAAATAATAAAGCATATAATGATGATGTACCTATATTCATAATGGCATCTGGTTTTGAGTTTAGGAATATTGAAGACGGGATTGCCGAATGCTTTGTTGATAGTATACGTGGTTTACCGTATATGCTAGAATTCTGAATTGCGTCAATCGAGTATATAGAAGCTCCGCGAATGATATTTATATTGTAAATATTTTTATACGAAAGGTTTTTAGATACGATATAGCTGGAGCTGACAAATGTTCGATTATACTCAAATAGAAATCTTGACCATTGTAATAGACCTTTGTCTGATTTGATTTTAGAAGTATATTTATCATTAAATTTCAAAATGGGGTACTTCTTTACAAGGTTGTTTGGAAGTAGTTGCTCCAAGTTATTAGGCAAATGTTTACTGATTTCAGCACATATATCAAAAGGTCGAATGGATTTTATACACTCTTCTTGGTGTTTATCTAACTCAGATATATTTTCGTCAGTAATGAAAGGTTGCATTAAATAAGAAGCTTCCTCTTCGTCTAGCTAATATAATAGTCCGTTAGATGATATTGTCTGATTAATCCCATGTTACATTACTAACCATATCAGTAAAAGTATCATTACCCAATTCTTTCATAATATTTAGGATAGTGTCTTCTTGAGCATCGAAAGAGAATTTGATCTTTATAAACTCTCTAATACCATTTTTAACATCGTCGGAAGTAAGAGACATTGCATTCGAATTCATGATTTTCGGACGCGTTACGGAACCGGAAAAATCAAATAGAGGATTTCCAGTTGATATTAAGTCCAACTTGATCGATATTTGATTCTCCTCCACAGCAACAATTCTACCCAAAAACTTATTACGTGTCGTTTTAAAAAGATAACTAATTAAAAAGTAATAGGCAGATTCTATATCAGAGCAAAATAAAAGCCTGTCTGGGTGATTATCTTTTGATATTAAATTGGCTTGAACAAAAATAGGTCGAATCAGAACTTCTCTTATTTCTTCTTCCCACTCCGACGGTACAACTAATACGTAGTGGAGTGCACCACTATCTTTGATTTCTCCTTTCGAATCTTCAATTAGTTTTTCTACACATAAGCGAAAAAAATCTGATGCAGCTGTTAACGTGAATAGGTCATCTTGATCCCAGTTATCTTTGTCCTTCTCAAAAAGTTGGTATAATTTCTCCCTGGACACATCGATTTGTATTGTATCTTCTCCGTTATCTTCAACACTTTGGTCTCCCCAACTTAGAACATTCGATTTATGTTTATCATAAGTGATACAACTATCATAACTACATTTTTACAAATTGTTCAGAGTCATCGTATATTTTTTTAGTGCTCTCTACTTACTTTATACTTGCGTCTTCGTAACGGAAACCCTCTGTTAAAGTGGAATAATAGTTTAAATAAGTCGTATTCACTCCAAGGTCTATATGACAATAAGGCTTTTCTTTTAAAAAAAAGCAAAAGATGGAATTATTTGGCAGTAAGAGGATCACTTACGAAAAACAACAAAGTGTGTATGTTGGTGAAGATCATATACCTCGTCCATACTAATATTTTTGTTAAAGAAAAAGAAAAAGGAGTAAAACGAAGAAAAAGGGGTAAATATATACGTTATTTCGGGACCCCGCAAACTCGTACCGAGTACGTTACACCAAACGTCGACAGAATATGAAACGCAAAGTCTATTTGTTTAGAACAGGCAACGTAAAGTTTAAACTTTGTTTGTTTTGGTCAAAAAGAAATAAACAAAAAGTACCGCTTGTTACATATAATAAAATTAGTATTTTAGTTCATCCATACCGCACGTTATTATAACTATCTATACATATCATAAGTAAAAACAGTATGATATAAAAGTATTTTCATAACGTGATAATTCTGAAATTGGAGGCCGAATAAACAAAAAACAAAAAAAATAGCCGTACCACCTTTTGGATGCATAAACTATATTTAATCTCAGACTTCTTTGGTTTATGTATATCACTACCGTACTTAATAGCATTATCTTTAATATCAAAGCTATAATTTCGTCTGTATTTTATTTTCTCTTGTTTTAAAAGCGAGGTAAAGTCATTGGTTCTGCAAGTGTAACCAAGTCTTTTCCTTTTCTCCACCAGCTAATTTGAAGATATTGAAATCGCAAAAGGCATATCTTGACCTGGTTTGATATCTTTTTTTCGCTAATAATTTCAAAACTTTTAAAAGTCAAATAGAAGAAATCTTTTTTTTTTTTTTTTTTTTTTTTTTTTTTTTTTTTTTTGTAAAAAGAAGTTAAGCTGTCACTTTAACGACCCAACTATCCCAGTATACATTATTTTCAATTTTCCTTATTTGACCATCCCACTTTTTTTTTCTCTGTTTCTAATAATAGTTATTACCGGTCGATGTTGCTAAGGCTCAATAAAGATAAATGTTAAATAACCACACAGGGTAAAGATATGAGAAGCTCGTATATACGTGAATATATATAAAAGTATTTATGTATCCGAATTTTGAATTTTTTTTTTTTTGCAACTTACAAGTTCAGTCATGAAGCATCGCCTCTAGCCCTAAACTCACTTCTTGTAAGAAAAGAGTAGGTTTTATCTCTAAAATCACTATTGAACTGACTGAGTATTGCTGCGGATTGGGGAAACGTTTGGTTGAATAATAGTATAACCAGACCGGATAAACCGATGGCGTACGAAAACACAGGCTTGATTATAACAAATAAATGCAACATTTATACTTTTCTGAACCATTTTCCTCTTCATCATGACTTTTTGATTGGTACGATATAAAGGATAAAGGTAATAGACGCAAGTTTGGGTTGCTTTGTTCTCATTTGTAATGCATGTTGTATTGGATTTGCCGTGACTTCTTTGTTTCCAAGTTCCACCATACCGACGATATCCTTTAATTGTTGAACCAGCACCAGTTCCCCTATCACCAATAAACATAACCATATGCTTCTTACCATATTTCATCTCCTTTCTTTCTTGGGTAAATAAATGGCTTCGAAATTTGTAGCCCAAAATTTCGACTTTTCTTTTCGCTGAAGCTCTTTTTCCGGGTCCATAAAACTCGCGAAGCTGTCCTCGGCTAACTATTCCCTCTCCGTATGCTCGCTCTGTTTATTGTATTGTGTCAGCTTTTGAGAAGCTATTTTCTGCGAGTTCCTTTCCATTTGTGTGACCAACTGCCTTACATCTGTCGTCCTCTTCTCTCTTTTCAGTTTTTTTCTTGGCCGCCAATGACCACCATCTAGATCGATATCATCTATATTCACAGTAAGAGGCTCAGACAAAGGGGTAAACGAAAGCTCTTTGACATCATCAATAGGTTCTTGGGTGTCGGCTAGAGGACTATACATGTTGTACAATCTTAAGCGATAGTTAAACCTTTCAAGATTTAAAGAACGACTTCTGTTTATTTTTACTATTCCATTATCGCATTACGGGGAAAGCGGATGTTAAATTATGTTGATTCATGTTGAATTACATGTCTTTTTTTGCCATAACATTAAAACGATGTCTTAATATGACTTAATATGACACCATCAAACACCATATTGTTTTAATGTTCCATAAGTTTTAACATAAATTCGGCATTTTTAAACATGATTTGACATAAAACCACGATTAGTGTGGAATTATGTTAAAAAAGTCAAAGTATATTTTTATTGCATGGAGTAGCGGCATATTACTTTTTAAAGCAAATATACAACTTATCTTCTGAAATTAACGATGGTATCTTGATCGCATAACCCATTACTCTCTTCAAATATATTAGCTCCCATATCTCCACTGCTGCCGTAACTGAGAGCTTTATAAACAATCTTTTCTTTGGTCTAGTTCTAGTGAACACCCATCTTTTACTAATGCTAGGTTCGTATTTTTATAATCAAACATGGCTTGGATATTTACAAGGCTGTATTTTACGGATCCACTTTCGCTATTTCGTTGGACTACGACATCATTCCATCCTTTCTCTTTTTCTTGAGGATCTGATTATTGCGGCTTAATATATACTCTTCTCTGATGAACATAGTTTCTTCGCAGTCAAACATTAAGCGATTACTGCTGCAGAAATCTCTTAACATTACATTGAAAGGCAATCCATCAGGATCAAGCATATCATTTAACAAATCGCTAGTAATTTTGAAATGCTCTTTGAAGTCATCTTCGTTGCTTTCTTTATAGGTACCATTTCTGCTGAGACTGTACAGAATTACCTCGAAGAAAGTTTATTGCGTTTTCAACCTGGTTTTAGAACGTGATTTGATTTTTTCTTTACACAAGCCTATTTTCTTTCCAAGAAACGAGCACTATATGCCTTTAGAGGTCCAAGTTGCTGTATAAAATAACTTATATGAAACATGTAGTGTTGATTAATTGTAAATTTATTGGTACCTACGAAGTTGCGTAAGAATGCATGCCATATATTTGTATGATGATCAATAGCAGCGATATCTTCTGAGCTTATAAAGCTTCTCAGATATTTGGCAAACCAACTATAATGACGTGAGTGCTTCTGATGTTTGATCGAAACAAGAAACTAAGTCGTCAATATCATCATCATATCATCAGTCATTGGTTCAACAGCTCGTTCTTTGCCCTTTCTGCTTCTCTTCTTCGATCGCTTTTCATTCTCTTTAGCTCTTTTAGCTTTCAGATCTTCAACTTGTAATTCTAGAGCTTCTACTAATAGTGTTGGAACACATATATTAAAAAATCAATGTAGTCAATTGCCCTACCATATCCGCGGAAGTTGCCATATTAATGAACTTTCCATCATGAGCGTATTTGTTCCCCAAGGATTGAGCTTCTAAAAGCTTTCTGCCAAGCTTTTCTCGATAGTAGTTTCTTAAAAATAAGGGTTTTTTATCCCGCTTTTTTTTTTGGCTGTTATCTGTTACAACTGACCATATCTGCTTGGCTATATTTTGACCCCAGAGGTGCAATTCATCGAGCCCGAAAAAGCATACACCTGTAAAGCTATCTAATAAACCGAAAGGTGTTGGTTTTTTTATACCATGAGCAGCATCACCAGTAACAAAGTCTTCTTTATTTCTCATTCAACAGTCAAGTAAAGCCTTGTTGCTAAAGTATATTCCACTTTTCTGTTCTCTTTTACATTGCAACAATATGCAGACTCGGCAGCCGTAATAAGATGTATGTCCAGAGTGCATACATAATTCGGCAATACCAATTATGTCAGCTATCACTACGGCAAGACGAGCTTTGTATAACGAACTTTATTATCGGAAACACTGTTATTCCCGTGCTTTCTAATACCAGAAGATCTTGGAGAGTAGGATACAAAAAGCTAAATATATTCTTCGGTTGTTGGGTCCAGGAATGATAGCGATAATAAGAATGTTTTCTTGCTTGACTCTATCTTCAGGCGGAAGGTCCAAAATGGTACCCATTATGATATCATTGAGACACCTCCTCTCTTAAAGGGATTGGATCCATCTATATGAAGAAGCAAGAGTAAGCTCCGTGTTTTCTTTAGGCCCGCAATGAGCTTGTCCATCGAATACATCCTTGTATAAATGCTCTGGAGCCTGTAAATGTGAATCCGCGACTAACTTTTCAGTTGCTGATTTTAGTTACATTAGAGTCGTACGACAAAAACTCGCCAATTGCCTACGAAGTGGAAGCTGATAGTTCTTTTGTACCGCTTGATTATAGCCATCAAATAATGTGTCGCTCTTGTAGCGCGGTTCTTTACAGTAAGGACAAACAAGGCTTTTGTCGCTAGATAGTATAACTTACATCCCTTACGTACATATCATAGGAAGCAGTATTGTCTTTATGTAAGCAATCATTATAATTTTGTTACACTTATAAGGGGATAACAGCTGGTCAACTATTATGTAAAAACCACAGAATTATGTAAATACCACATTTATAATCTAAAAATCATTACCAGTCATAACATTACCTTCTTCTCCTACATTTTCTTTTAGAAACTTGTTGAACCAAGAAAAAGTCATTTCTGTAAGCTTTTTGGACGCATTGCTAGTTTGAAGAAGGTTTTTAAGTTCAATACTTGAGCGTGCTGTTTTATCCAAAGATTCTAGCAATTCATCAGCGCGAGATTCAACGCTAAGCGGATTTTCAATCATGATTTTGAATTTTTTAAGATCGCTTAGTAATAACAAAAGCTCATCTCTTTCTTCTACTTGAACATCATTGTCTACTATCTCATCAGCTTTGATATCACTTGTGTTTGCAATGGGATTCAACCGGCCATTTAATCCAAAAGTCGAAATTCTTTTTGACATTTCTTCCAAACTGTCATCTAAATAATTTTCTTCGTAGACATCGCCAAGATAATCCTCTCGATGCCCAACCTGATCAATGGCTTGTCCTCTTTGTGGCTCAAACTGCTGGATACTTGATTCAAAGGCTATTCTAATACATTTACTGGAAGTTAATTCCCTTTTGCGATCTAGCTCAATCTCTACTAATCGTGCTAACATTTCTTGATGTTTATGCATCTTTGCATTCTTCTTTTCGTTTCTCTTCGTGATGTTAATGTTGCATACTGAACAAGGATTGGTCATAATGATAAGTCTGATAACAACGAAGCAAATCAAATGGAAAGAAAGAGAAGCTGACTGCTATAATACTATATAAAAAGGATTTGGCAACAAATAACGGAAACTATTTTTTTTTTTTATTCTTTAAAATTCATTTTCTTCTCTATTTTTTTTTTTATTATTTCAGATAACATGGCTCCTCCTATAAAGAGAAAGGATATCTATCTCGATAATGATGAACCTGAATGGTTTAAAAAGTTTAAGAATGAGGTTACAAAACAAAATGAAATGGTTTTAAACGAACCTACGCTGTAAAAAAAAGAGAAAGACAAAGAAAGGCATAACAGTATTATGAAAGGTTTAGATGATGTCTGTGGTATGATACAAAGCTTGGGTAGCACGAATATAGCACAAATGAGAGGTAATAACAGTATCGACATGATACCTCAGCCGAAAGCTACGTCTGAAAAAGACAAAAAAAAATTGCTGTTGAGAATTACCTGAGGAATAATCTTCCAGAAGTAACAGAAGAAAGATTGGAAGAGCTTCTCAGCTTAAAGAAAACTTCATTGACTACCTGTCAAAGTTTTGCTTTGACAAGTGATGAATCAGGTAAGTCCAACGGAGAAAAAGAATGGAAGGATTTAAATGGAGACATACAAATGAATATGTTGAAGGCTACACTTGACAAAACGGTAAAAGATTCTGAAGAACTAGACGCTGTTTATCTTTGTCGTGGTCTTTGGGCTGTAGAATTCATTCTACAACCAAAGTGGTCAAACATGTCGCGAAATCGAAGAAACAAAAAAATGTAAGTAGGCTCATATAAATATTACTATATTAAGCGACGACTGACAGTTTTCTTATCAGAATGCGTGAAAGCGGTAAAAGTACATAGACATGTGTACTTTTTTTTTCTTTCTCTTTGCTTATTATTAATAAAAATTTCATTATATAATTTTTTCAACATCAATCTTATGTCGACATTTTAATGTCATTTCGTGTTATTTTATGTTATTCTATGTTATTTTAATCCAACATTTTTCAACATCTATTTCATGTCGAAATATGGCAACACGAAATCGCAATTTTTAACATGGAAAATATGTTTTTTCATGTCGACATTTTTTGACATAAATTAACATCCCGATTTCCCGTAGTGCGCGCATGAAACAACGTTTTTATACTGTTACTCTATATAATGCTTTATATACGAATATAAAAGTTCTTAATTATGGCTTCTATACGCATTTATAAGCTGTAATTTCTTTTTATTAAAGTGTAAAATATCGTGGGTACACCATGAACACAATGGTAATATTATTATTTTTAAAATCGACTTAATGTCATGGGTTCAGCAAGTATTGTTATAAACTGTATTTTAGTCTCGTCTCCAACTGCTTTAATTTCAAAATAAAGGGACGAAGAATAACCGTGGTAAACTATAGAGATCATATAAGGTATATCTTGACTGTTCTTCAGCTTATTTATACCATCTAAATATAATTTCTCCCCGAAATCCTCAGTTGTATGCTCTAAACCAATAAGTCCATCGGACCTTAAACTAGCAACTGGCTTAAGTTTAAAGAAACCTATTGAAGTTTATGTAAGTTAAAAAAGCAGTTCTCTTTATATTATTACTTACGTAGACAATACAAACTGCTGGCATATTTTTGATCCGTATTCAAATAAAATACTCGATTTAATTGACTTTCATTCATTTTGTCTCCCTTCTTGAACAACGGAAATACTTTTCTGTTACTGATTGAAATGGTATTCATATCCTCTCGGTTGCTTTTAAGTACAATATGAGGTCTAAATTGAGGAGCATTAAAACCGAAACCGAAATTTTCACTATAAACTTGACGTAAAACACCCACTTGGAATCCTTTATAGGAGCATGGTTCTTGCTTTAGAATAGGCTGAATCAGTCGATTTGATAACTTTGGTATAGTATAGTGATCTATGTCAATTCTTTGCTCATACAAAAAATAGTCGGTTTCGTCATCTAGTATTTTCATAAGAATATGTTGGAACTGTGGATTATAATTGAAGGATATGAGGTGGAACACATATTGAATATTTCTATAGTTTCCAAAGAGTTGCTTATTTATCAAGGAGGTAAATACAAGAGAGATGATATCTTGTAGAACTGGCCGGAAAGAAATCTCTGTAATATCATTTACCGTTAAACAAACTCTACAGTTACATAATTTGCTTAGATATACAGTGGTTTTGTCTGCTTTTTGCGTGGTCAAATTCTTGCTAAGAATCTATAAAAAGTATAAATTAAAATTTTATATAAAGAGAATGATAATCACTAACAGTATTTTAGATTACTTACATCTTTAGATATGTACTCCTTAAGATTATTCGTAAATTCTGCTTGATTTTCTAAAGAGAATATATCTAGTAATTCGTTGTCGTTATATCCTTTAT
>JAIXMG010000050.1:0-32407 GCA_025201345.1 Thamnidium elegans
ACACACAGTAAGATAAGAGGAGAATACACAGGCGAATAAGACAATGCCTTGAATAAAAAAAGAGTTAGAATAAGCTATTAAGTTTGAATCAAGTGATATAATTACCATTTAGCTTTACAAAAGGCAAAAAAAAAGCCTTAGAGTGAGTAGTAGTAGAAATACAAGCTTTATAAAATTAAAAACAATAGTGTTAGAACTAAATAAATTATATACTTGACAGAACATTACCTGATCTCGAAGAATGGGATGAATTACAACATGATTGGGAACAATTGTACACAAAGTTCAAAAAAAAAGAACTTTTATTTATTTGTAAAAAAAAAAAGAAAAAAGGAAGGAAAAGTAAAATAAAAAAAGAAAAGAAAAGTAAAATAAAGAAAAAAAACAAGCTATTTATACAAAAAAAAAAAAAAAAAAAAAAAAAAAAAAAAAAAAAAAGAAAAAAAAGGCAAAGATTCTATTGGTTTAACCTCTTTTTTCTCTTCTCGCCTAACACCTGATGGACTCCATCAATACTTACCTGTGGTAATTCAATTTCTTCTACCATACCAGCGATTGAATACTCGTCGACTTCAATAGCGACCTATTATGTCAATCCAAAAAAAAAAAAGTTAATAATGCGAATAAAAAAAAAGTAATAAAATAGCTTACGTTTGATTTCCTTCCGGCCTTTCTTGAACCTTCATTACGAATAGCTACAGACAGCAAGTAACATGCTACCCAGCTGTCTTCTGCACAATCCAACGGAAGACAGGCTTGGTTGGTGAGCGTCTCCAAGACAATGTGCTCGACAACCAACGCCATGCGTTCCCTGTCTCCCTTTGACATGGCTGACCATCGAAATCCTTGGTTTGCGTTCTCAAAAGTGCGTACGAAACAAACAGAAGTGACCAATACATTTGTCTTTTCGTATCGATCAACTGCATCTTGAAGTCGTGCCTCATGATCTTCTTCGGTCGTAGCCATGCCGTACGTAACATTCTTCTTTTCCAGCCAAAGAGTACACATTGCTGTGATCAGATTCTTCACATTGTTGGGTGCTACACCAGTTTTCAAAGAGACATTACTCTTACCATAGCAACGTTTACCACGGTTGCTTTTTGCCTTGCTTACAATATCATCGACCTTTTCTTGGCTATTGAAGATCTCAAAAGAAGACGGGTTGATTTGCAACTGGCTTGTACTTACAGAGCGAGATCCTAAATAAACAAACAGTAGTTAGAACCAAGCAAAATAATATTTATTTCCTTAACCAAATTATTACCTGAACCCAATGAAACAGGATTAAAAGAGAAGCCAGAAGAGTTTCTACTATTCAAGGCCAACAGTTGAGATAACATCACCTTAATTTCTCGTACTTCCCCTATAAGAGTGTCAAGTTTAACAGAGTCAGAAAGAGAGGGATTGATGTCAAACTCTTGTAAAAACCGAAGAGAGTCCAAAGGGTATTCATTGCCGTCAGTCATATTATATTTGCGTTTTTAAAATAAAAGTAGAATGTTTTTTTTTTTCTAAAGTAAAAAAGTTCCTTTAAATACAATTTTAAATCCATTATTTACCTGACGAGGAACCAAAATAGTTTTCTGTCAAACGTCCCGTTTAGGTAGAAGCAAGAAATAAATCACAGTAAAAAAAAAGGGGCGGAACCAATGGCTAGATTTTTCAAAGCAAGTCATCTATTCAATCGTATTAGTCTAGGAGCATGTTGGTATCATTTTAATGCTTTATATTTTTTATATATACGTACATTTACTTTATGTTATCGGTATAATCTCTTCATTTTGGCTCTTGTGTCCATTTAGCGTTCAATTATTGTCTACAACATCTTTTCGGTTACACAAGAATATTAAACGAAGCTCTATGACTGGTTCCTACTACTATTTTGAAGCTAATGCCAAGTAAGAAATATCTCCTCATTTACACCGATAGTTCCAGGAAAATAAAACAAAGCGCAAGGAGTGGTTCAAACAAGTATTTTGAAATTAATTGTCAAAGATAAAATATCTACCGTAAAACACTTTTTTTTTAAAAAAAAAAAAATGCCAAGTTATTTTTTTGTATAAAAGTACCCAGAAAAAAAAAGAAATAACTTACATTAATTTCAAATAAAAATATTCCATTAAACAGCTTATTAAAATGTCTTATACTTATAATCCCAACAAGCGTACACGTGTATCCAGCAACAGTATCAATTATGTTCGCCAGCTCCTTGTCCAACAGGCCAGATCCCTTTCAATTATTAATCCCCCAGTTGCAAATAATTCTGAAAGTGAGTATGACTACAGCGAGTACATGGATTTCAATGATGAGCCAGAAACTACTGGTGATTCTTAGAAAACGAAGGTAAATATTAATGATAATGACACGTAAATTCTATAAAATATCCATAGTCTTACTTACTAAACCATCTATATAACAGAACCATTTGACTCTGAGTGTTTACTTGCTGACTCCTTTTCTTCTTCTGAAGTTGACAATGAATTACTCGAAGATCTTGAGCAAGCTGATGATGATATTGAATATAAATTGAATATTCCCAAATTTGCATTCACCAATATCGAAAAATATAGTGTGATGTTTGAAGAAGTATGTGATACATACAACATCAGCCGAGAAGGTTCAAGAGCAATGAGACATTTAATCAACATGATGCTTGCTGACGAAAGCTTGGGTAAATATATTAATTGAGACTATTATATTGATCCTATTAGAGACTAATAGTTTTTTTTTAAAAAAAAAAATTACCTTGTATATTGATTCAGACTCTACTACTAGCAAACTCTTGAGCAATGAAGCCTGTGCCAGCCTTGTCAAGAATGTTATACCGTTACAGATGACAAGATCTTACGACGTTTGTAACAATGGATGCTATTTGTATAGTCTAGAAGATGATCACCTTCTCAATTGTCCAGTATGCAATTCATCGAGACTATTATCAAAAATCACTAAAATGGTCTCAATCGCAGATAAAGTAGCAGAGATGATATCTTCAGAAGAAATACGTCAGAACTTGATAGATCGCCAAAAAGACGTAATTGAAAATATAACAAGAAACAATGATACGTACGCTGATATCTTCGACGGAGAGATTTTCAAGAACCTTTATAGTAGCCAAGCTATCAACACTGACCAAAATATAATAAATATATACTTGAAAATTGATGTCGACGGGTTTACGTCCTCAAGTTCCCATTCAAGTATGATCATGATCCACGCTGTTGTATTGAATCTAGAAAGTTCTGAAAGGTACAAAAGTTAAAGAAAGACTGGTTAATAAGTTGTGACGAAGTATTAACGAGTTAAATTGTTTACCTTTTTGATAGATATGCCAGACACGCAACTTTCCAAATCGGCATTCTTCCTGGTAAATCCAAATCTGATTTTAATTCCTTTTTAAAACCAATTGTAAACGAACTCAAGACACTTTCGGAAAAAACCATTGTTAACCAAATAGGTACAGAACTTCCTATAAGATGTAAAGTATATGCTCTTTTTGTAAATGGTGATGGTATTGAATGTAACAGACTTATGAATTTTTCTGGACATACTGGGTAAGTACATAGGTATATAAAAAAAAATGCAATACATTAGCTAACCTTTTTTCTTCTTCGCTAATAAAGAAAAAATGGCTGTAGGTTTTGTCTTACACTGGGTTCTCAACGATCAGACGGTCCACCAAATACACGAAGAGCTGGAATGTATTTTGCAGATCGCACTGCCCCTTTGAGGTCTAAAGAAAGCTTATTATTAGAGGATTCAAGCTCACTTTACGTATGTTCTTTTTTTTTTAAAAAAAAACAAAAATTAATAATAATACTCACATATCACTATTTTTAAGCGTGAAAACACGTATGGGATCAAGAAGCCAACTATATTTGGAACACTCTCTACGTTTTCTGGTTCCTGTACCTTTGGTTTTGACGAACTTCACGGTATCTCCAATATCAGCAAGTTGTTTTTTGATTTATTATCGAAACGTTATAATGACAGCTACAAATATTACGGTAATGAATCTGCCTATCCGTTTCAGTTGTCGAATAAACAATTTGAATGCTTAAATGTTGGTATTCAAAACTCGCGATTGTTGATCCCGGCCGGGGTATTTCAAGGTGGCTTTCATCCTGTCAACCCATTAAATGTAAAAGGTCTTTATAGAAGTATCGACTGGATACAGTGGCTTATATATATTGTACCTGTTCTAGTTGTCAGTCTATTTGAAGATCCATCCATCAAAACAGCCATTTTAGCTTTGACTAGGGCATGCGCATTGTCCTTACAGTGGGAAGTATCTAAAGCTGACATTGGCGAAATTAAGGAGTGAGTATTCAGCGAGAAGTAAATTTTAGTTTGGTGTTATTTAACTTACTTATTTGATTAAACTATATAGTTCTCTTGAAACTTGGTATCGCTATATTGATAGACAAATTACCGCAAAAGCTATTTCAAATTCTATTTACAAGTCGTCGATGCATCACCTTTTTCACATCCCCCATATTATCGAACAATGCTCTTCTTTAAGAAACATTAGTGTTAGAAGTATGGAGCGCGAGATTGGAAATTACAAAAAGAAGATGAGAGCAAGAGTGAATGTGGATGCGAATGCAATAAATGTCCTTGAAAGGATCACACGGTTCAAATTTTTAGAAGCTACCGGTATGATTGATTTCTCTGTTTTGTATAATAGAAACCCGGAAAGTAACAAGACAGGCTTCGTCAAGCATCCAGCTACGTATATAGACAATTGCAATGACTATCCACAACTATGGGAACCATTTTCTTCTCCCGTTTTGATACCTAAGGGTTATTCTGGTGACCTTACTATTGAAGGTTTGGTTAGAATGGATTCGTTGATTCTAGCAATAGCATCTTACAAGCGTCGCTTCTTGGGTATCAACAAAGGCCGCCCACTAGTGTTGAACTTGGACTTAATAATAACGCCAGCAGCAAAACTATGGCGTGACTCCCATGTACTTACTTCTGTTCTTTTTAAATCCAAATTACCAGCAAGCTGTACTAAAAGAGGCGGAGAGTTTGTAATGTTTGAGTCGAATGTAAAAAAAAGGTACGTTTTATTTATATATGTTTATTTACCATTGCTGACATTTCCACTTTTCTAATGACTACTAGGGTCAATAATCGTTTACAATCTATTCCAAACTGGTATCTCGGTAAGCTCTTATTCTTTTTTGAAATTGACTTGGAACTTGAAGAAAGTAGACCCCATGGAAGTTTCTATGCTGTCGTTGAGGTCATGAAATCGCACAAAACTGCTCTTCATTCAAAATCTATACCAATGGTTCAGCCATTTAGTGAAACAGAAAATAAAAAGTACGCGGTGATAGACGTTGCTGATATAATTTCTACAGTCGGTTTAATACAAAAAACAGACCTGAAAAATAACCAGGTTGAGCCATCTAACTGGTTCTACGTGATTTCTCCTTCCACAGCATTCCATAAAGACATGTCGACAAATGCAGGCAAGATTAACGACTTGTTGTAGTAGTACAATTTTTTTTTCGTCGTTTAATGATAATAATAATAAAAGGTTAATAAAAAGATTATTTTGTCTCAAAAAAAAAAACAGTTTTGCCAAAAAAAGATTTATTTACTTTGATCGTGACTTGCGATTTCTTAAGTGATGTTTATTGTGAATATTTGTAGTGCTGAAGTTAATGAAAGTCTCGATGTTCCTAATAGAATAATCCGTGGAAGTTATTTTACGATTCTGGTTGACGGCAGTATTAATTTAGAATTAAGAAAAAATAAAATAAAGTTACAATGATGCTTCAAAAAAAAAGCTCTTATATATAGTATTTCACTGGGCGGAATATTAAATATAACGGTAAGTCAGTGTTATGAAAAGAAAAATATTATTCACTGATAAACTTATCATCAATGATTGTCTAACGATTGAGATCACTTTTATTTCAAACGACGATTTTTTGTTAGCAAAAAAAAAAAAAAAAAAAAAAAAAGTGAGAAAAAAAAAGTAAATCTGTGCTTAATTTAGAGGAGCTTCAATCTCACTGATAATTTTATTTCTGTACAGCTTAATTTGAATCATTACTGACGCTGTAATCAGTCCACTGATTCTGCAATCATTGATGATTAAATTTATCATTTTTTCTCGCCATAGTGTTGAGTAAATTCAAGAGTAAATTTATTCAACCTACCGTTGGTGAAACTTGGAGGAAATTGAGAAGCATTGAACAAGAATATGGAAAGACGGTAGAACACTTCACTAGTGAACTAAATGTGTTGTTCAAAGCTGCTGGTGTAAAAGATGAAGAAATGAAGATTTCGTTGTTTATATCCGGAGTGAATTCTGATATTGGATTCGAGTTAGAGAAGAAACGAATGAACTTGAGAACCTATGAAGATGTGATTGAAGAAGCTGCCAGCTTAGAGACATTATTAATGAAGTATAACAAGAATAATAATAATAAAAATGATAAGAAAATAAGTTTTATAGATGAAGTAGATAGCAAACTTACAATTAGTAATACGACAGCGAATGACAGTAGCTCTGTATCTACCCAAGATACACTCGAAAAATTAATTAATTCAATGAATCAATTGAGCATCAACATCGTACAACAGCAAGAACAGTTGAAGGTGAATCTGCAACAGCAACAAATTCAACCCCAACAGCATAACCAGAGACAAACGTTCAATAGACCACCATATGGGAGTGACAAAAGATTCGTTTGTTGGAATTGCGGTAAAGATGGACATGCTAGTAGATTCTGTCCTGAACCACCTGCGAATAGGAATTACCAAGACAATAGTGGTAACGGGTCATTATGTATTAAGGTCTCACATATTTTCTATAACGTGTTTTTCTAATAAATTTATAAAATTGTCAATGGATGATTTTTTTATGCTATTAAATGTGTATAGTGGAAATACATAATTACTATTATATATTCTATCATTGGAACATATTTTAAAACTAATCTCTAAGTTTTTCATAAACCTTGATTTATTTTTATCATAAATTTCATAAATATTATTAATATAGTCGTCCTTAATTTCTTTTTTCATGTGTTTTATATATATTTCATTAAATAATTTTAATGTATTTCTATTATTTAATTTTATATCTTCAATTAAATGATCTTTTTCATTCTTAGTTATATTAATATAGTTCTTATTTAGTTTATTTATTACTTTTATATTTTCTTCATTCTCATTTAATTTATTATAATTTTTTCTATTTTTACTTGTTTTAGATGAGTTTTCATTATAGAATTCTTCTTCCATTTCAATATCACTTAAAGTATGTGACTCTTCGCACTGTTCATCTACCTCTTCATCTGCCTCTTCATCTAATTTATTTTTACATATATTACATATTTCATTATACTCATCTTCGTCATAATTTTCACAATCTTCATTTTTACATATATCAGGACAAATACATCCTTTTTCGTCAACCTCGAATCCACAATCTTCGCATATATCAATTTCTTTACCATCATCTATATCAATTTCTTTATTATCATCTATATCTGATTCTAATGTATTTATATGATTTAGTCTCTCTTCTAAATGTTTGTTTATTTTATCGTCAATATTATTATTTATTTTTTCTTTATTTAATGATTTGTAATAAGTATTTTCTTCTTTTAATTTATTGATTCTTTTTTCTAATTTCATAACTTTAGTTACTAAATAAATATACTTTTGTTTTTTAATTTTAATGTACAAAGAGTTATAAGAAGGCATTGTTTAATTTTTATTTATATCTAAATTCAATTTTTGATCTTTTAAAAAGATTTTCCAAATATTATATTTATTCTTTTTTCTCTTGATGTAATTTAATATATATATTTTATTTATAATATGTTTTTCAATTTTACAAGAAATTAAATTAGTCGGAGCTTAAATATAATCTGAGACCTATATGCAGATACATCCGTGGTAACCTATATAATGACCAACAACAGGGAAAAGACATGGGACAACAGTAATCGGTGGAGATACTGCTGTCCATATCAATAATAATAAAATAAATACATATAATGAAAATAATACTCCACCCACACAAAATATAAAAAATAATAATATAAAACCGCCATATAAAGAACCTCTAGAGAATAACGCACATACTAACTCAATTCAATTAGTCCAAGTTACTAACAACTCAATACAGGAAGGAAATCATCTCTCAAGTATTGATATTAACGCTGTAAAAAGAAAAGGAACAAGAAGTATTGAAGAAGGAAGAACGACAACAAGAAGAAAAGGAAGCAATTCTCAATTTGTAAACTATACGCCGCACAATGTAATGTCATTAAATGAACCGAGTATGAACACCCTCACTGAAGGTGTGATTAAACCCGTACGAAGGAAACTAAGTCGTAGACCAAGGAAAGAAGTTCATGTCAACGTACAGGATACCTGGGAAAAACTAAGGAATACCCAAGTAACTATGTCTGTAGCAGAGTTCTTAGCCTTAAATAAAAACGCTGCAAGAGAAGTCAAAGAAGGAATTATGTACCTGCATAGGCGAAAACCTTCAGGTAAAAATAAAAATAAAATTTACCAAAATATAAGTATATCTACAAATCTTGTAATGATCGGTGCCTTACGAAGTAACGGATTACTCGATGAAGAAGAATTGTTAAGAAGAAACTATAACAGAAGTAACCCACACGAATCCTCAGTCAAGCACTTCCAGTCCGATGAAGAAAGTAATGGCGAGTCAAGTGAAACGAATTGTAACTCTAGTAGCGATGATAGCGAATACGATAATTCTTCCGAAAGTTTTTATGAAGAGAGTGATGACGGTGAATCGACTATAATAAATTATCCTTACGATTCTATCAAGATGAGAAACGCAAGGCCCGTTAGAGTTTTCGTAAATATCCACAATCGATTGGTCGAAGCTATTCTAGACTCTGGCGCAGCTGTTTCCGTAATGAGTATACGACTAGCAAGAATTCTGAATATCAAAGTCAATAATGAAGATAGAATGGTATTATCTGGGTTCTCGAGCAATAAGAGCGTGACTTGTCAAGTAGTTACTGACGTTGATGTACGAATTGGTGGTAAACGAAGAATAGAACATTTCTGTATTGATCCTTCTGAAACAGGGAAAGAGGTTTGCATTTTAGGTAGATCATGGATTGAAAACCATGATATCAGGTTAATAAAAAAGGGTAAAATCGTAATGGTCCCCACCAACGGAGGTAAAGATTATGTAGAAGTAGAATGCATAGATGATGAAAAAGATTTCATTTCAAATGATGTTCCAATCTTTCAAGTCAGTGTCAGACGGGATGATAGTCATCTAGGAGAATCAAACGAAGAAGATTTAAGTATAAATAAAAACAAAGAAATTAATATTAACAAAATAGTGAGTCTCTCAACATATCAAGAAGACACGATATCCCATGATTCATTTATCGAAGATAATGAAGCCCGTCAAGTTTTTAATGAAGACGAAAGTGAAGGGACCCCTAATTTTTTAAATAATCTTTTAGAATCTTACAGAGACTGTTTCGTTGAATACAATGAAATTGGAGTGGTTAAGAATATAAAACATCATATTAGGACAACTGATGAAATACCAACTCGATCAAAGCCATATCGATTGAATTATGATGAAGAAGACAGTTTGAAAGAAGAATTGAAGACATTACTTGATTTGAAAATTATCGAGCCTAGCGATGGGAAATGGAGTGCTCCGATCTTCTTTGTACCAAAAAAAGATAGCAAGAAACTTCGACTAGTGGTGAATTATTCTGCCTTGAACGCTAAAACAATTAAAGATGGATATCCCTTACCGCATATCGAAGAAGTGCTCAATGCGTTAGCAGGTGCTAAATATTTTAGTACTTTAGATGCAGCAACAGGATTTTGGCAGATTGCAATGGCTGAAGACTCAATAGAAAAGACCGGGTTTGTCACGAAATTTGGTACTTTCATTTTTAAAGTTATGCCGTTTGGCCTTACTGGAGCTCCCGCTTGCTATCAACGTGCTATGAGCACACTGTTGAATGACTTTATAGGTGTATTCGTTTATATATTTATCGATGATATTTTAGTGTTTTCTAAAGATGAAGAATCACACATTAATCACTTACAGAAAATTTTTGAGGTATGTAAAGCTAACAATTTAAGGATCCGTAAGGAGAAATGCCAGTTTGGTAGGAACAAGGTGGTCTATCTCGGCCATGAGGTGGGTGAGAAAGGAATTCAACCAGCCGAAGGTAATTTAAAGAAGATTGTGAAACTTAAGGAACCTACGAACAAGGATGATGTAAGATCGCTATTAGGTGCAACTGGATATTTCAGAAGATTTATCATGGATTATGCATGTAGAGCCGAACCTCTAACTAAGTTACTCAAGAAGACAAACAGTTTCGAATGGACAGATAAACAACAAGATGCTTTCAACTATTTGATAAGTTCATTGATGTCTCCCCCAGTACAAACCTTCCCGATCCGTGAATATGTGAAGATAATTACTACAGATGCCTCATACAAAGGACTAGGTGCCATACTTTCTCAATCACCCACAGGAACTGATGAAGAAGAAACAGTGATTAGTTATGCTTCTAAGTCGATTAATCATGCAAACTTGAATTACACTGTTACACATTTGGAAGCTTTAGCAATCGTCTGGGCAGTTAATCGTTTCAGGTATTACTTAGCGTCTAAAGAAGAATTTATTATACGAACAGATCATGCTGCACTCGAATATATTCTGAATTGATATATACAGACTATATATCCCTCTTCATCTTCGTTATTATTACGATATAGCACATCAAAACTAAACATTATTAAACATAGACGATTAATAATACAATATAGAATTATCCTAAGCAATCATCCATTATTATTATCAATGACAGGGCAACTGCCATTTAATAATAAGAACTACCAATTAAACACAATGCGCATAAATGCTTAAACCAATCGGATTATCAATAAGGATTAACCATAATCCTTATGATATTTAAAACTGACTTTTATTACTCTACAATTAGAATGGCTAATTGTATAACCCCTTTAGTATAAATACATCCTTCTTTTTCATCTAAAATAAAAAACAATCACAACTAAGACTTTTATCAATACTCTAAAGGACTTATTTTCTATTGTATATTTCATTTTTATTGATAAATCGTTACTTGAATTTTTTTTATTTTAAAAAACCCTACCAATCACTATGTCTGCCATTCAATCTGCCACTTCCTCTCCCATTGCCTATGCTGCCTCTGATGCTACTCAAGTACCTGCTATCTTGAACGATGTCAATGCTGACGCTTTTGATCTTGACCGGGCTCTTGATAGTATCTTGAGTGAAGAAGTACCTCTTTCTGGCGACGCTTCTGATTTTAATGATACTGAAATGGACGAAGCCTCTGTTGCTATGGCTACCCCTTCTCTTGCTGACAATTGTACTCCGGTACAAGGTATTGAGAAGAATGTAGCTATACTCAAGGGTCGAATCTATGAGTTATCTACTATGATCATCCAGCATGGTCAAGTTGTTCCCTCTTCCTTAATTACTGAATTAAGGTCTCTTCGTTCTTCTCTGGAAGAATTAATTGAGGTTCAACGTCTCATGACTCCAGTCATTACTCCTACTACTACTCCTCCAATGTACAAATCTACGCCCCGTGCTATTGTACCTACTCAATTACCTTTCTTTCAATGGTCAGGCCATGTCTACGATACCACTCGTACTGTTTTCAATAACTTGAAATCATGTATTAGTAAATTCGAAGATGTGTTGAATACCTACCAACTTGATTTGAATGAGCATTGGCAACGTCTTTTACCTCTCTGTTTACCTACTGAGATTCGAGCTTGGTTATCCGATTTCACCACCGAGTTCCCTTGCGCTGCTTGGGAAGTGTTTAAGACAGCCATCAACGGTCAGTATGGTATAACGGTAGATGCTGAACAGGAATCTGCTACTACGGATCTCCTTAACTTACGTATGTCGCAACATCAATCCATTGAATCTTTCATTGACAAGTTCCAGGACTTAAAACGTCGTGCTGGGTTAACATCTGCTTCAGTTCTTTGCCCTCGTTTTGTATCTGCTCTACCTCTTGAGCTTTCTGATCAAGTTACCGTTGCGTTAGCTACTGCTCCGAGCACCACTAAGCGTAATCTGTCATTCATAATGGCGTTAGCTAAGGAGCTTTACAATAAGCTCTATAGCCGTTCAAGAAGAAACAATCATTCTTCTACCTCTTCTGCTTCTTCATCCCGTATTGAGAAACGTCACTCCGGTGGACGTCAGCGTCACTCCAACAATTCTCGCTCTTTTACAAGAGATTCACCTGTTTCCGCTGCCTCTGGTTCTAACCAACAATACTGCACTTATCATAAATCGTATGGTAATCATTCTACCGATTCTTGTCGTGCTCTCAAAAATGCAAATTCTAACTTTGCAAGCACTGGTACCAACAATTCTTCTTTTTCTAAAAAGAAAAATCCTTGTTTCAGATGCGGTGTTGAAAATTGGTCACCTAGCCATATTTGTCCAAAGGGTAAAGGTCAGTCCTCCTCCTCTTCTGTCCGGTTCTATGGTAAACCCGCTGATCCTGCACCTGCTGTAGACGAGCTCACACAACGAGCAATGAATTTACAACCTGTAAATAACAACAACCAAGCCCAGCGCTCTTCTCCTTCTGCTTCCTTACAAGCATTAACCTTTGTTGACGACGACGAGGATACTGATATGTTGGAAGACATATCCCAACAATGTAAGTCTACTACTAAAAACCAAACTATTAATCCAGAACCCACTCTAATTAAAAATTCACATTCTATTCTTGTACCTATTACAATACAGAACTACCAAACATGGGCATATCTTGACACTGGTTCTAACTTCTCTGCAATTAAACCATCACTGGTCAAAACACTCGGTCTCACACCTGTTTGTCCCAATAATAATAGTACTAGTAGTATTTCTTCTTCTTCTCCTTCTTCCCCCATAAATAATAAAAATAATATCATTTCTTTGGGTCATAAAAATAACACTGTTCCACGAATAGGCTTTATTGAAAAAATAAAAGTATTCTATAACAATATTACTGTCCATCATAAATTTGAAGTATTTGACCTTCATAGTGAAGCTGATATATGCATAGGACTTGACTTAATGCCTCGTCTCAATATAGCTGTCACTGGTCTAATTACAGCTTGGAACGACTCCACATTACCTACGATTGAAGATCCAATCGATCCTTCTCCTAACACTCCTTCTTTTGAATACTTCGGAACAGAAAATATTCGTAACCAATTCATGAATTCTATTAAAAGAGAATTAGATGACAACGCTAACATTGATCCTACATCTGTTTGCACTATACCTAACTCTGAATTTAAACTTGCAGTATCCGACAACACTGTCATAAATAAAAAACAGTACCCATTAGCTTTAGCTTATAAACCACAATTAGACGCACAACTTGATACATGGTTAGCAGACAAAACCATAGTTGTTGCGGAACCTCACAACCCACACAATAATCCAATCCTTTTTGTTAAAAAAAGAGATGATAACGGAAATTATGGTAATATAGTTCGTGTCGCCACAGATTGCCGCGAATTAAATCTAAGCTTGATTCCTTCCAAATCAGACAACTTTGCATTACCTAGAATTGAAGAAATTCATGAACAATTATCACATTGTCAATTATTTACTGTACTCGATTTAAAAAGTTGCTTCACACGCTTTGCTATTGCTAAGGATTCTCAACCTTACACTGCTTTTACGACACATAGGGGTCAATTTCAATTTGCAAAAGCATGCTTCGGAATTTCTACACTTCCTTCTTTTGTTCAACGCATGATATCAAACCTCTTCAGAGACATGCCAACTGTTTTTTGTTACATCGATGATATCACCATTGGTTCTCGTACAAATAACATTCATGAACATAAAAAGTTAGTTAAAGATGTTATCACACGATTAAACAATGCAGGTCTTATCTTACAACGTAAGAAATGCCATTTCTTGCTTATTTCTCTTACCTTACTCGGCTTTAAACTAAGTTCAAAAGGTCTCCAAATTGACAGTTCAAAGATATGTAATCTTGACAAGCTACCACCTATCATAAACAATAAAGCTCTTATGCGTGTACTTGGTTTTTTCGGTTATTTCAGAAAATTCATAAACAACTATTCCAAAATATCGGCTCCTCTAGATCGTTTAAGAAATATTAGTGACAATGCTTTATTTCGTAAAACATGGAATGAAACACATGATAAAGCTTACGCTGGTTTAAAATACGCGGTTACGCATGCACCCGTTATTTCTGTCATGGACACTTCTCTACCTCTTCGTGTTTCTACAGATGCGAGCGGTTACGCCATCGGAGGTTATGTCTGGCAGATCGACCGTACGAACACCATTCGCTTTCTTGGTTTTGCCTCCCGTAGCTTAACCAAAAGTGAAAAAAAACTACTCTACTAATAAACGTGAGTGTTTAGCAATTGCTTATATGTTCCTTCGTTACCATCAGTGGTTACATCTGAACAAATTCATTCTTTACACGGACCATTACAGTTTAATCTTTCTTCATACACAAAGATACTGTTCTGCACTTTTACAAAACTGGTATACTACAATTTATTCGAAAACGTTTGAAATTACATACATTAAGGGATCTGACAATTACATTGCAGATGGGTTAAGTAGACTTTTTGCATCTCCAGAAGTTGAAATGGAACTTGAACAACGCGCCTTAATTAAAGCTTCTAATAAATCTTCACACCAGATAAAAAATAATATAAAAACTAAAGAGAAAAATAATTCTCTTTTAGACCAGGTCCGCCCTAATAAATTGAATTCCTCTTGTACCGAACTACCGGTTCTCAGGCAACGAGCTTCCGAGCTATATGATCCGATCACACCGCCCCCAGAGGAGCGACGTTCTATCATTGAAAGACACCACCTTCTCGGACACGGTGGAATCAACGCCATAGAATTATCCATCCATGATGAACACATACATTGGACTAATCTTCGTAAAGATATAGCAGATGTATTAAGGGATTGCATAATTTGTCACTCCTTTAATTGGAGCAAAACCGGATTCCATCCACCTAAACAGATTGTACCACCAGGCCCTGGACACCACGGTGTGTGTGACCTAGGAACTCTGAATATAACTTCAGAATCGGGAAACAATTTCATCCTAATTTACGTCGATCTCTTTACTCGCTTTACTATTCTTAGAGCCATTCCAGACAAGGAAGCTTCTACTATTGCAAAACAGTTAGTAGATATATTTACTACGTTCGGTCTAGTAAAAGTATTACAGACTGACAGAGGGCTTGAATTTACTAATCAGTTAGTAGAAGAAGTTCTTACTCACTTAGGTGTCGATCACCGCTTAAGCCTTGCATACACTCCAAATTCGAATGGCACGAATGAGGCCTACGTTCATTCCACTAAACGTACACTTATAAAAAAGCTACAAGGTGTTAAAAGCCAATGGGATACTCTCCTACCCGCTACTCAATTAGCATTAAATTTAAAAGTTTCACGACTTCATCATTCTACACCTTTTTGTTGTATCTACGTAATATATGTAACAATATCGAATTAGACATAGGTTATACAAGTACTCATATTCTCATATAGTCACTTACATAATCTATATACAATTAGACTATTTCTACTTATATGACTCAGATACCTCTTAGCGTTCTATCGATTGAATATAAATTTATTAAAGACTGTTAATACTAATTGAATAACTAAGATAACTGGTTTACATAAATAATTGTCACATCATTTATAATCCACAAGCCTCTATCTGTTATTATTTAGCCGTGAAGCCAATTAGAAAGATAATAGGCATCGCTGCTATTATAATTAACCTTCTGAAGAAACTATTTCTATATTCAAATTGCTCATATTTGAATGGCTTGCTAATACTGTCTAAGTTTCACATCTTATGATAAGCGTCTATTTAAATCCAAAATGTATATAAGACACACACATTTTCTTATAATAAAAACCATTACCTTTTTAAAGTCTGATAATTTTCTGTTATTATATTTTATTTTTTGTATTTTGATATTTACTTTTATTTTATAACCGTCAATATCACACTTTTGCCGTTATGTTTAACAGACGCGCAAATGATTTTTCTAATTATACAAATGTTAATCCAAATTTCGACCAGTCTTCGATTAATTCTGATGCCATCGCTGCTAAGTTTAAAACAGTTAACGAATACCTTATTCCCGCTTTAACTAAACGCATTCAAACCACACAAGCTAAAGACAAAGCTCGTTTTATGAAAACACATAAAATAATTACTGATAAATACCCTATTGGTGCTACAGTCATGATTAAAAATGTGCTTCGAAGTGGAAAAACTGAAGAACGCTATCTTGGTCCCTTCCATATCATCAATCATACCTCAAATGGATCTTATGTCCTCATGGATAGTGCCAAAAAATCTTTTATCTCGGGATATACCTACATCCCAAATTAAACTTATTTCCACAGATAACGTTAAGAAACAGGATGCATCACCATCTCAAGATAACAATGACTTTTATGAACACTATGGCGGAACCGTTGTACTCAAAATAATATTATGGTAACTATTATACCAATTTTTTTACGTATAGCCAATCATATCTAAGAATGACTTTTTACCATAAAGGTAACAATGATAACAAGTTTTTTGAATTAGAAATACTCATCTCATAAGCAAAAGCTAGCCAAAAGAATCTCGAAAACCTTTTAAGGAAGGCTTTAGATACATGAATATTTATTTTTTTGTATTCTTTTTAATTTTTTATTATTATTATAATTGAAATGTTTTTTTTAAAAAGAAAATATGGTCTCCAACACCATATATGTAATAAATGTTACTATATCTTTTTTGATTTATACAATTTTTTTTTTTTTACTGAGAAACATTTATGTTAGAAATGTTTTTTTTTTGATTTCAATGTATATTAAAATAACTATAAAAACAAGCTTCGCTATTTTTATTTATTTTAATTACATTTCATCAAAAACCATAAAAAAATAAAATAAAATTACATTTTATTTTCAATTTTATTTATATATTTATTAACATCCGAAACATAAAAGTTTCTCAACATAAGCATTTTTTTTTTAAAAAAAAAAAGATTTTGGAGTTGGAAGTAGGGAGTCCTATAAATGAGGACGCGTTGTAAGTTAATTTAATGGGTCTTGTATGAGATAGGTCCCGTAAGGATTGTGGGCGACCAGGAAAAGTTAGAGATAAATTAAAATACTGAAAATGTGCAGAAAAAAATTACGGATTTGGTGGTATTATTTAGAAATTTTTAAAATTCATTCCCAGAGATTTTTATTAAGTGGAATAGGTTAAAAATAAGTTATAATCCTCATAACTCCGTGAAAAATGCATCTAAGAACTCCAAATTTTGCAACCGAGTGAACGCTAAATTCATAAATCTGTAAACAAATTTTTGTTTGTCTCGGAGCTTTAATTAACGACTAAAATGAAAATTACTGTATCTCCGACTTTTAAGTGAAAACTATAAGAATAAATTATACGATACCCTAAAGAATAAGCTTTATTCTGCTTTTCAATTGCAAGTATTCCAACTTAGCTACGCCTCGTACATATATTGTTCAAAAACTGAAAACATAAATGTGCCATTAAATACATAAAGTGCTAAATTCCAACAACTCTCATATAGTCCGGTGGTATATTCGTTGGATTCATCAACCCGATATTGCTCGTTCGAATCCGCGTAAAAGCATTTTGCTAAATATTTTTATTTGCGTTTTTTTTCTCTAAATTCAATTTTTTTTCTGAACTAAAACTTTAATTACTCCTGTAATAATTAATCTATCCTCTTTATTTTTTGATGAAAACGTTTAATATTATCTCTACTATATTATATAGTACTCTTAAGAAAACTTACTTAGTACAAAAAAAAGTACCTAATATACTAAAATAGTAAATCGTATTTTATCAATATAGTAAATATTATACAAAACTATGTCAAAATAATTAATTTTTTTTAAAAAATGTATATACGCATTATAAAAATAGCTAACAGGATGTTCGAATCTAATATCTTTTGAATAATCTTACTTAGGGTCTGTTTAGCGGCATTATTGGCGAGTAATAACAAAATCACGTGATTTTGGCCGTTTTTTTGGGTTAGTTAACTTACTCAGTTTTCTGTCTTTGAAGTTCTATTATAATTTTTCCAAAAGAACTATAGAAAAGAAGCATAAAGATACTTAAAGTTTAATCCTAACTGAAATATTGACGAAGAAATTGATATTTTTAAAAAAAGGGGTGAGATTTTGCGAAAATGGAACAGCTAATAAATCAATCAATATTTACGCAAATTTAGTAAAAGTATAATCAAAACGTACATAAGAAGCATATCAATTTAGAAAATATTACAGAAATGCTTCTTATCGTCTATATCGCAAAATAAAAAAAAAGCTTTTTTGATGTAAACTCTTGCTTTTTGCATGAATTTTGACTCCTATTGGCTCAAATATGGTTATTTTATACAGCTGCTTTAGCTAAAGTCCTATAAAAGCAATAAATATATCTTTTGTAGTACTTTAAGCGAAAAAAAAACCCTGTAAAACTGGAATTTTTGACTAGAATAGTGACAAAACTGACTGCAATTAATAGTTTACCTGGCTTAAACTTCGATGTGACTCGTTTTACTTTAATAAAATAAAGAAGAAAAGTTTTTCTTCAATCTTAATTATAAATAAATTGTTTTCTTTCTGGTAAGTCTAACTTTTATTCATACTTTTTCACATTCATTTATACTTTGAACTAAAACTCTGTTATTTTTATTTTTTTAAATCTACTCGACAATTCATTTCGACATTCCATTTACAATTACACATCTTTAATTAATCTTGACCGAAATTTAACTTGTTAATTCAGTAATGTCAACTTCTAATTCGAACATTCGTCGTAGCACTCGCAATAATCGTAATCGCGCAGCAAGCATTGCTGGTATTTTACCTATACCTCAAGCACCAACAACCTTAACTAGACGTCAATGGGGATCACGTGTACCTATTTCTGGTGACAAAAATATTGAAGCCAATTTTTTATCTTCGGAAGAGAGCACCTGGGAGTTAGTATTATTTAAAATATAGCTTAATATTATACTGAATTTTTTTTATATTACAACCGCATAGATATCTTATCGAGACTAAGGGTGTATTTGATAGAGAAGATATGACATGTGGAAGTGGTGGTTGTGTATTGCAATTGCAGAGATATTATCGCGTAACTCGTAATCAGTATTACTATGAATGTAGAGGTCACATTAATGCTATTAGAACAACTATTACAAAAAATTCATTCTGGTATAGAAGAAAGGCAGACTCGCATAAAATTCTTGGTGCAGCAATGGATTATATTCGTGGTGAAAATATGCAAAAAATATTCAATACTAGAACATTAGCTGCAACTACACTAGGTCAAATATTTAAGGATATTCAAGTTCTCATGCTTTCAGACTATAACAAATATGTTTTAACCAGTGATAATCTTCTTGGTAGTACCCCTGACTGTCATCATATTCAGATAGATGAATCTAAACTTGGTAAAAGAAAAAATGAAACTGGAAGTCGCGTAGAAGGTAACATTTTAACATGTAAAATAAAAATAAAAATAAATTAACATGTGTTTTAATTCGTAGGTGTCTGGATTTTTGGTATGGTAGAGTGTTTGAACTACCCCGTAGGTCAACCTCAAACATATACCTATGTTGACAACACTCTTGGTATTAATGAACAAAGGTACCGTTACAAGGCTGGTAGAAGAATATTTATTGCTGTTCCCGACCGTACTGCTGTTACCCTTGTGCCACTTATCTATAAGTATTGTAAACCTGGATCAATTATTAGATCAGATGGATGGAGAGCTTACAATGGTCTTCATAGTCTTGATATTCAAAACAGGGTTGTTTCTAGAATGTCTTTAAATGGATTTAATTTCGAACAAGAAAGCATTGACAGTAATGAGTTATTTTTTCGTGGTCATCAAGTTGTTAATCATTCGGAAGGATTTGCTACTTTGGATCAAAATACAACTAGTAGTAGAATTACCCAAGTTCCAGCATCAGGAAGACTACATACGAATGTTATTGAAAGTATTTGGAGAGACTTGAAATCGAACATTGCACCTCGTCATCGTAATAAAAAAGATGCCCCTGGAAAATTATTGGAGCATTTATGGACAGTAGAAAACAGAAATGATTTGATAGGAGGAATGTTTCGTATGATGAAGGAGGTATCATTCTCATCAGATAATAATAGTGACCAATTGGATCCGTATATGTTTACAGAAGCAGAAACAGGTGAAACACCAGATGAACAACTATTACGTGAGCAAAGAGAATTGAGAAGTTTTCAAGTGTGGAATGATCGTCGTCGTAACTTTGATATTAATGAAGAAGATGAAGATGAAACAGAAGATGAAGACGACGAAACTAATGATGTTACTTATGTTGAAATACCTCATCGTCGTAGACCAAATAACCGTAACTTACAATAGTAAAACAACTATGTAATTACTTTTTTTTTTTTTATATACCGTAATAACTACCTAAAAACATCATTTCCCAATTTTCCTACTTCTTTTATACTTTAAATAAAATCACTTTAAACCAATTTAGCTATAATCTTCTTACCTAATAAATTAATTGCAGCTGATGACTCGTTACCGAAAGCTTATAACCTCGCATACGTCTTTCGCATTGGGTTTTACTAGTGTGACAATTTTCAAATTTATTTTACTACACATTGATTTAATAAGCTTAAAATTTTAAAATTAGTTATAAATATAAAAACATTTTTTCTTTCGAATGGTGCTAGTCCCATCCAAATTGAAATTATAATAGATGAGTTATGATGCTATATGTATACCAACTACACAGAATTCCGCCGTCACGGACGGAGTTTTAAAGGTAGCAGGATATAAATACTATCATTGCATCCGCATAAACTTTTTGACCTATAAATCTATTATTTATACTCCGTTAGGTTTATTATTACGACCTCTAGGCTCCTGGGACCTATCTCATACATTAGCCGCTATTAAAATACCACTAAAATTCCACGCTCTAATATTCATTTTTGCAAAAATTATTAACCGAGAAATACCATATTGTAGGCTACATTTTGTTCTGGTGACTTCTTTCCGTCAAAAGTTTACATCGGTGCTTGAAACCTTTTTAGGTGGTTGCGCAGAAGTTTTACGCATCTCTCTGCAAAATTTCAATAGTTATTAGCTAGGATCTATTTTAAATATTAGCCCTTAATAACGCAGACAGGTACACCTCCAATCTAAAAAGCAAGCTGTTAGTTAATCAACCATCCTAGCAGTGCCATACTCCAGGTATTATGTAGAGGAAAAGTAAAATTTAAATCTACAACGCAAATCAAAACCGTTTGTTGTATTGTTTTACTAGCCAATATTTAACGATATTAGGCCGAGTTCATAACAAGTACACAGACAGGGTATTTTACGGCTAGAGTTATTCTAGTTGTAAGGGCTCATTTTTACCTTGTTCGATACAGTTCTTTTGAGCTTGTCCCCCTAGGAATATTTGGTATTGTATATTTCTTTTCTGTTATGGATAAACATTATACTAATACAACTAGGCAAACTTTACAAGACATAACAGAGGAAGTATGTGAGGTATTAACAGTTATTAAAAAAATAAAATAACGAGAGTGCGGGCTTTAAAGACATGTTATAGTCACGGACGTGGTAAACGGACAGGGGAACAGGGATGTCGTGATTTAACACATAACTAGTAAAACATAGCTTACATAATTTTCAGTGGCTAGTATAAAATATACAAACTAAACAATAAAGTTAAAGTCTTTATAAATTACATTATAAAATGATATGATGTAAGAGACACTAAAATAGTTTATTCTAAATTACAAGTCTATTTGGTAGAAAGGTATAAGTACAACTTTAGAATGGGTTCTTATAATCCTTAGATCTTTTTTTTGATTAATTGTAGAACACGAGCTATAAAATAATGAAGGTTCAAATAATTATTAAAAAGTAATCAGTCGGAAATAAGGAATCATCGTTTTATTAAATAAAAAAGGTATAGGTTATGTGATATTTAACGATAAAATATCAAAAAAAGAAAGTTTTATCAGAAAGTACGGAATTATGTGGAAGATGAAGGTAATCCTATATATAAACCTAGGGAGAAAGGGAGCGTAGCGACCTGGGAGCATGAGTAGCTCTGGGAGCGCATAGGAGTCATATTGATGAGGTCGTGAAATCGAGATGGGGAGGGGTAAAAAATGAAAATGGGTGTAAAAGAGGGGAAATAAGATAAAATGAATAGGAGAATAAGAAAGTGAATAAGATAGGGTAAAGGAATATAATAATAAGAAAAATAAAAAAGATGCATAAGTAAAAAAAAAAAAAAAAAAAAAAGCATAAGTAGAAAAAATAAATAAAAAAAAAAAAAAAAAAGCATAAGTAGAAAAAAGGTAGGGCAGATAGGAAAATAGAACGGGCCAACAGGGATCGCCTACCCGGCGACCCAGTTGCCCCTAAAGGACCAAGGGCGTTGAAGGTTGGGATTAAGGATCATGGTTAGTACTGGAAAGATCAAGGGTTAGCCTCCCCTTACCCTATCTTTTTATTTGTTGTAAAAATAGAGAAAAATCGTGGCTTTTTAATGATACTAATCTTAAAAATTAAAAAAAATTATTCCCGGAGTTATTAAAGATTTAGTGTTCCCTACAGACACCCTAAAATCAGAGATCGAATCCTGCTGGGAGCAGCATATATTTAAGGGAGATATGGGCTAAAAACACTACATACTAACACATGCACAGTATCAATAAGAGTTTACTAAAATCCGGGGAATGAATGAGTAAAAATCCGAGCCATGATAGTACAGTACCGTTCAGGTTAAATTAGGATGAAATCTTTCTTAACTGTTTAAAGATTAGAGGAAAGTTTTTCCATTTGAGAGATGTTAAATAGTCCTTCCAGAAGCGTTTGGTTGGTTAGATATTTAGGTTTTAATTAACCTAGATACATTGTTTATATTTTCAGTTTTTATTATTGATATATACGAGCGATATATATAACCTTTTGATTATTATTTAAAGTCTGTAATTACAACTTTATTCGACAAGTACCGATTAACTATGAATAAATCTGTGCCAAGTTGATTTTCCTTATAAAAGATGTTTGTGATACTGTTACAGAAATAGCCTATACAGAATAACACAATAATAATAAACGACTGTTTATTATTATTTATCAGGACTTGCCTCACTCAAATATTACAGCAAATATCTCGGACCGATCATTCCCATAAAGGCTCACTTTTCTTATGTTTTGTTATGAGTACTAGCAATCATCCATAACCCCCTATTTTATCATCATCTAATTCAACTATCATTGAAATCTTTCTTTCTTATATAAATAACCACTCTTTCTTTTCAAATAATAAACAATATCTTTTTAAGATTTTTATCAAACTTTACTTGACTTATATCATATATATCAATAATTCTACTCAATAAATAAATCTATCCCATCTTTTACCTATATTTTATACTCTATATATATATAGTTTCTTACTTATAAAGATTCCTTAAGTTATATTTTCTTTATCATGTAATTCTCTGTAAACCAATTCCTTTTTATTTTATTTCTCTACGTATTATATCTGTTACATAATACTCTCTTAGTTGAACAGCTATAAGTCTGGTGTTCACTTTCCTTTTGAACTTGTATAGTTATATCTTTTTATTTCTACCTTACAAATAACTATCACTCAATTTGTAACAATAATAACTATATTGTGATATTAACGACTATAAAATAAAAGTTATATCAAGAAATAAAATAAAAAGTAAAATAACTAGATAATTATCAGACTAAGAATAGATTGTTATTTTTATTAATGAAAAAGTGTGTGCCTTATATACATATTATGGGTTAAATAAGCGATGCGTATTATGTTTCTAATTGGCTTCTTTAACAAAAGACGTAAGATAGAGGCTTGTTGATTATAAATAATGTGACAATTATTTATGTAAACCAGTTATCTTCTGTTTGTCAAGAGTTTAAGCAGCCTTCTAGTTTTATGATCAAAGCGATAGAACAATAGAATATATCTGAGATTAATTTGTAAATAAACACTGTGATTTTGTGTATAGCTTATGTAAGTGACATATGAGGATATGACTTGTATAGGTATATATAAATTAGTACTTATTGAAATATAATACGTAGATATAACATATATAATCCTAAGGATTTCATATTTATGGATTTTTTCTCAATGTTTGGATACTTATATCATGAATTAAAAGACAATAATACTAGATTAAAATGTATCTTTTCAACAACAGGCTATCTCCATAATGCTTTCTCCTATCATAACTATATCTTAATATAAATATAGCACCGTCACTTTGAGGGACATCTATTACTTCTTAAATGGCTCTCATATTAAAGATATTCATAAATAACATTGTATTTAATCTTATAATCTAAACAAAATGTTATCCTTCTAGATATTTCATTTAAATATAAATAATTTATTTAATAAAGAAGCCAACAGTTTTATTATGTATGAAAAAGTGATCTTTTATTTATTCTTTATCTAAAATAAACTTCTTTTTATAATAATTTAAAATATCCTTCTTTACAAGTATGCTTTTCCACCTAATACCTTATCTAATTAAGTATTACAACTTAACAACTTATATCTCTTCTGCTAACTAGCCCGTAAAGTATATCCCCATCTATTGATTAGGTTAATAATCATCCTTAGCAACTTAAGTTTTATTTAGATGTACTATTATATGTTGTATGCAAATAATAATATAATTTATACAAAGTTTTACAAAAAAAAAATATACATAAATATAATACTATCTGTACACTACTAACTAATCCGTATATCAACGAGATATATGTAGTAATAAAGTATTTGTAAGAGGTTATTGGAGCAATACAGTTATATATGATATATACAGACGATATATACTTCTTTATATTTATTATTACTACGATACGATATTAAAGATCAAAACTAAACATTATTAATTACCTATGATTAAAATACAATATATAATTATTTTAAAAAATTATCCACTTTATTATTAGCAAATACAAAGACAGGGAAACAATCATTTAATAATAAGAAAATACCAATTAAACACAATGTGAATAAACACTTAAGCCCAAACCAGATAACAAACGAATTGGATTATCAATAAGGACTAGCCTTAACTTTTTTCATATTAAGCTAATCCATATGACAATAAAATAATACTTATAATAATAACTTAATCCTTATGACAATAACTTAATCTTTATGACAATAAACTAATTCTTATAACAATGAATTAATCCTTATGAGAAACATTTATGTTACAAATGTTTTTTTGATTTCAATGTATATAAAAATAATAATAAAAATAAGTTTCACAATTTTTATTTTATTTTAATAACATATCATCAAAAACCATAAATATAGTACGGAATTATGTGGAAGATGGAGCTATTCCTACATAAAAGGGCGGTAGAAGGGAGCGTAGCTTCTGGGAGTTCCTTCATAAATCTCTAAAGAATGGGAGCGTAGCGACCTGGGAGCATGAGTAGCTCTGGGAGCGCATAGGAGTCATATTGATGAGGTCGTGAAATCGAGATGGGGAGGGGTAAAAAATGAAAATGGGTGTAAAAGAGGGGAAATAAGATAAAATGAATAGGAGAATAAGAAAGTGAATAAGATAGGGTAAAGGAATATAATAATAAGAAAAATAAAAAAGATGCATAAGTAAAAAAAAAAAAAAAAAAGCATAAGTAGAAAAATAAATAAAAAAAAAAAATAAAAGCATAAGTAGAAAAAAAGGTAGGGCAGATAGGAAAATAGAACAGGCCAACAGGGATCGCCTACCCGGCGACCCAGTTGCCCCATAAAGGACCAAGGGCGTTGAAGGTTGGGGTTAGTACTGGAAAGATCAAGGGTTAGCCTCCCCTTACCCTATCTTTTTATTTGTTGTAAAAATAGAGAAAAATCGTGGCTTTTTAATGATACTAATCTTAAAAATTAAAAAAAATTATTCCCGGAGTTATTAAAGATTTAGTGTTCCCTACAGACACCCTAAAATCAGAGATCGAATCCTGCTGGGAGCAGCATATATTTAAGGGAGATATGGGCTAAAAACACTACATACTAACACATGCACAGTATCAATAAGAGTTTACTAAAATCCGGGGAATGAATGAGTAAAAATCCGAGCCATGATAGTACAGTACCGTTCAGGTTAAATTAGGATGAAATCTTTCTTAACTGTTTAAAGATTAGAGGAAAGTTTTTCCATTTGAGAGATGTTAAATAGTCCTTCCAGAAGCGTTTGGTTGGTTAGATATTTAGGTTTTAATTAACCTAGATACATTGTTTATATTTTCAGTTTTTATTATTGATATATACGAGCGATATATATAACCTTTTGATTATTATTTAAAGTCTGTAATTACAACTTTATTCGACAAGTACCGATTAACTATGAATAAATCTGTGCCAAGTTGATTTTCCTTATAAAAGATGTTTGTGATACTGTTACAGAAATAGCCTATACAGAATAACACAATAATAATAAACGACTGTTTATTATTATTTATCAGGACTTGCCTCACTCAAATATTACAGCAAATATCTCGGACCGATCATTCCCATAAAGGCTCACTTTTCTTATGTTTTGTTATGAGTACTAGCAATCATCCATAACCCCCTATTTTATCATCATCTAATTCAACTATCATTGAAATCTTTCTTTCTTATATAAATAACCACTCTTTCTTTTCAAATAATAAACAATATCTTTTTAAGATTTTTATCAAACTTTACTTGACTTATATCATATATATCAATAATTCTACTCAATAAATAAATCTATCCCATCTTTTACCTATATTTTATACTCTATATATATATAGTTTCTTACTTATAAAGATTCCTTAAGTTATATTTTCTTTATCATGTAATTCTCTGTAAACCAATTCCTTTTTATTTTATTTCTCTACGTATTATATCTGTTACATAATACTCTCTTAGTTGAACAGCTATAAGTCTGGTGTTCACTTTCCTTTTGAACTTGTATAGTTATATCTTTTTATTTCTACCTTACAAATAACTATCACTCAATTTGTAACAATAATAACTATATTGTGATATTAACGACTATAAAATAAAAGTTATATCAAGAAATAAAATAAAAAGTAAAATAACTAGATAATTATCAGACTAAGAATAGATTGTTATTTTTATTAATGAAAAAGTGTGTGCCTTATATACATATTATGGGTTAAATAAGCGATGCGTATTATGTTTCTAATTGGCTTCTTTAACAAAAGACGTAAGATAGAGGCTTGTTGATTATAAATAATGTGACAATTATTTATGTAAACCAGTTATCTTCTGTTTGTCAAGAGTTTAAGCAGCCTTCTAGTTTTATGATCAAAGCGATAGAACAATAGAATATATCTGAGATTAATTTGTAAATAAACACTGTGATTTTGTGTATAGCTTATGTAAGTGACATATGAGGATATGACTTGTATAGGTATATATAAATTAGTACTTATTGAAATATAATACGTAGATATAACATATATAATCCTAAGGATTTCATATTTATGGATTTTTTCTCAATGTTTGGATACTTATATCATGAATTAAAAGACAATAATACTAGATTAAAATGTATCTTTTCAACAACAGGCTATCTCCATAATGCTTTCTCCTATCATAACTATATCTTAATATAAATATAGCACCGTCACTTTGAGGGACATCTATTACTTCTTAAATGGCTCTCATATTAAAGATATTCATAAATAACATTGTATTTAATCTTATAATCTAAACAAAATGTTATCCTTCTAGATATTTCATTTAAATATAAATAATTTATTTAATAAAGAAGCCAACAGTTTTATTATGTATGAAAAAGTGATCTTTTATTTATTCTTTATCTAAAATAAACTTCTTTTTATAATAATTTAAAATATCCTTCTTTACAAGTATGCTTTTCCACCTAATACCTTATCTAATTAAGTATTACAACTTAACAACTTATATCTCTTCTGCTAACTAGCCCGTAAAGTATATCCCCATCTATTGATTAGGTTAATAATCATCCTTAGCAACTTAAGTTTTATTTAGATGTACTATTATATGTTGTATGCAAATAATAATATAATTTATACAAAGTTTTACAAAAAAAAAATATACATAAATATAATACTATCTGTACACTACTAACTAATCCGTATATCAACGAGATATATGTAGTAATAAAGTATTTGTAAGAGGTTATTGGAGCAATACAGTTATATATGATATATACAGACGATATATACTTCTTTATATTTATTATTACTACGATACGATATTAAAGATCAAAACTAAACATTATTAATTACCTATGATTAAAATACAATATATAATTATTTTAAAAAATTATCCACTTTATTATTAGCAAATACAAAGACAGGGAAACAATCATTTAATAATAAGAAAATACCAATTAAACACAATGTGAATAAACACTTAAGCCCAAACCAGATAACAAACGAATTGGATTATCAATAAGGACTAGCCTTAACTTTTTTCATATTAAGCTAATCCATATGACAATAAAATAATACTTATAATAATAACTTAATCCTTATGACAATAACTTAATCTTTATGACAATAAACTAATTCTTATAACAATGAATTAATCCTTATGAGAAACATTTATGTTACAAATGTTTTTTTGATTTCAATGTATATAAAAATAATAATAAAAATAAGTTTCACAATTTTTATTTTATTTTAATAACATATCATCAAAAACCATAAATATAGTACGGAATTATGTGGAAGATGGAGCTATTCCTACATAAAAGGGCGGTAGAAGGGAGCGTAGCTTCTGGGAGTTCCTTCATAAATCTCTAAAGAATGGGAGCGTAGCGACCTGGGAGCATGAGTAGCTCTGGGAGCGCATAGGAGTCATATTGATGAGGTCGTGAAATCGAGATGGGGAGGGGTAAAAAATGAAAATGGGTGTAAAAGAGGGGAAATAAGATAAAATGAATAGGAGAATAAGAAAGTGAATAAGATAGGGTAAAGGAATATAATAATAAGAAAAATAAAAAAGATGCATAAGTAAAAAAAAAAAAAAAAAAAGCATAAGTAGAAAAATAAATAAAAAAAAAAAATAAAAGCATAAGTAGAAAAAAAGGTAGGGCAGATAGGAAAATAGAACAGGCCAACAGGGATCGCCTACCCGGCGACCCAGTTGCCCCATAAAGGACCAAGGGCGTTGAAGGTTGGGGTTAGTACTGGAAAGATCAAGGGTTAGCCTCCCCTTACCCTATCTTTTTATTTGTTGTAAAAATAGAGAAAAATCGTGGCTTTTTAATGATACTAATCTTAAAAATTAAAAAAAATTATTCCCGGAGTTATTAAAGATTTAGTGTTCCCTACAGACACCCTAAAATCAGAGATCGAATCCTGCTGGGAGCAGCATATATTTAAGGGAGATATGGGCTAAAAACACTACATACTAACACATGCACAGTATCAATAAGAGTTTACTAAAATCCGGGGAATGAATGAGTAAAAATCCGAGCCATGATAGTACAGTACCGTTCAGGTTAAATTAGGATGAAATCTTTCTTAACTGTTTAAAGATTAGAGGAAAGTTTTTCCATTTGAGAGATGTTAAATAGTCCTTCCAGAAGCGTTTGGTTGGTTAGATATTTAGGTTTTAATTAACCTAGATACATTGTTTATATTTTCAGTTTTTATTATTGATATATACGAGCGATATATATAACCTTTTGATTATTATTTAAAGTCTGTAATTACAACTTTATTCGACAAGTACCGATTAACTATGAATAAATCTGTGCCAAGTTGATTTTCCTTATAAAAGATGTTTGTGATACTGTTACAGAAATAGCCTATACAGAATAACACAATAATAATAAACGACTGTTTATTATTATTTATCAGGACTTGCCTCACTCAAATATTACAGCAAATATCTCGGACCGATCATTCCCATAAAGGCTCACTTTTCTTATGTTTTGTTATGAGTACTAGCAATCATCCATAACCCCCTATTTTATCATCATCTAATTCAACTATCATTGAAATCTTTCTTTCTTATATAAATAACCACTCTTTCTTTTCAAATAATAAACAATATCTTTTTAAGATTTTTATCAAACTTTACTTGACTTATATCATATATATCAATAATTCTACTCAATAAATAAATCTATCCCATCTTTTACCTATATTTTATACTCTATATATATATAGTTTCTTACTTATAAAGATTCCTTAAGTTATATTTTCTTTATCATGTAATTCTCTGTAAACCAATTCCTTTTTATTTTATTTCTCTACGTATTATATCTGTTACATAATACTCTCTTAGTTGAACAGCTATAAGTCTGGTGTTCACTTTCCTTTTGAACTTGTATAGTTATATCTTTTTATTTCTACCTTACAAATAACTATCACTCAATTTGTAACAATAATAACTATATTGTGATATTAACGACTATAAAATAAAAGTTATATCAAGAAATAAAATAAAAAGTAAAATAACTAGATAATTATCAGACTAAGAATAGATTGTTATTTTTATTAATGAAAAAGTGTGTGCCTTATATACATATTATGGGTTAAATAAGCGATGCGTATTATGTTTCTAATTGGCTTCTTTAACAAAAGACGTAAGATAGAGGCTTGTTGATTATAAATAATGTGACAATTATTTATGTAAACCAGTTATCTTCTGTTTGTCAAGAGTTTAAGCAGCCTTCTAGTTTTATGATCAAAGCGATAGAACAATAGAATATATCTGAGATTAATTTGTAAATAAACACTGTGATTTTTGTGTATAGCTTATGTAAGTGACATATGAGGATATGACTTGTATAGGTATATATAAATTAGTACTTATTGAAATATAATACGTAGATATAACATATATAATCCTAAGGATTTCATATTTATGGATTTTTTCTCAATGTTTGGATACTTATATCATGAATTAAAAGACAATAATACTAGATTAAAATGTATCTTTTCAACAACAGGCTATCTCCATAATGCTTTCTCCTATCATAACTATATCTTAATATAAATATAGCACCGTCACTTTGAGGACATCTATTACTTCTTAAATGGCTCTCATATTAAAGATATTCATAAATAACATTGTATTTAATCTTATAATCTAAACAAAATGTTATCCTTCTAGATATTTCATTTAAATATAAATAATTTATTTAATAAAGAAGCCAACAGTTTTATTATGTATGAAAAAGTGATCTTTTATTTATTCTTTATCTAAAATAAACTTCTTTTTATAATAATTTAAAATATCCTTCTTTACAAGTATGCTTTCCACCTAATACCTTATCTAATTAAGTATTACAACTTAACAACTTATATCTCTTCTGCTAACTAGCCCGTAAAGTATATCCCCATCTATTGATTAGGTTAATAATCATCCTTAGCAACTTAAGTTTTATTTAGATGTACTATTATATGTTGTATGCAAATAATAATATAATTTATACAAAGTTTTACAAAAAAAAAATATACATAAATATAATACTATCTGTACACTACTAACTAATCCGTATATCAACGAGATATATGTAGTAATAAAGTATTTGTAAGAGGTTATTGGAGCAATACAGTTATATATGATATATACAGACGATATATACTTCTTTATATTTATTATTACTACGATACGATATTAAAGATCAAAACTAAACATTATTAATTACCTATGATTAAAATACAATATATAATTATTTTAAAAAAATTATCCACTTTATTATTAGCAAATACAAAGACAGGGAAACAATCATTTAATAATAAGAAAATACCAATTAAACACAATGTGAATAAACACTTAAGCCCAAACCAGATAACAAACGAATTGGATTATCAATAAGGACTAGCCTTAACTTTTTTCATATTAAGCTAATCCATATGACAATAAAATAATACTTATAATAATAACTTAATCCTTATGACAATAACTTAATCTTTATGACAATAAACTAATTCTTTATAACAATGAATTAATCCTTATGAGAAACATTTATGTTACAAATTTTTTTGATTTCAATGTATATAAAAATAATAATAAAAATAAGTTTCACAATTTTTATTTTATTTTAATAACATATCATCAAACATAAATATAGTACGGAATTAGATGGAAGGGAGGTATTCCTTCATAATTCTCTAAAGATGGAGCGTAGCTTCGGGAGAAGGGGTATATAAATGGTGAAAGAAGGGGAGCGTAGCTTCTGGGAGTTCCTTACATA
>JAIXMG010000051.1:0-25037 GCA_025201345.1 Thamnidium elegans
CAGCAACTTGGACCTCTAAAGGCATATAGTGCTCGTTCTTTGGAAAGAATAATAGGCTTGTGTAAAGAAAAAATCAAATCACGTTCTAAACCAGGTGAAAACGCAATAAACTTTCTTCGAGGTAATTCTGTACAGTCTCAGCAGAAATGGTACACCTATAAAGAAAGCAACGAAGATGACTTCAAAGAGCATTCCAAAATTACTAGCGATTTGTTAAATGATACGCTTGATCCTGATGGATTGCCTTTCAATGTAATGTTAAGAGATTTCTGCAGCAGTAATCGCTTAATGTTTGACTGCGAAGAAACTATGTTCATCAGAGAAGAGTATATATTAAGCCGCAATAATCAGATCCTCAAGAAAACAAGAGGAAAGGATGAAACTGATGTCGTAGTCCAACGAAATAGCGAAAGTGGATCCGTAAAATACAGCCTTGTAAATATCCAAGCCATGTTTGACTATAAAAATACGAACCTAGTATTAGTAAAAGATGGGTGTTCACTAGAACTAGACCAAAGAAAAAGATTGTTTATAAAGCTCTCAGTTACGGCAGCAGTGGATATATGGGAGATAATATATTTGAAGAGAGTAATGGGTTATGCGATCAAGATACCATCGTTAATTTCAGAAGATAAGTTGTATATTTGCTTTAAAAAGTAATATGCCGCTACTCCATGCAATAAAAATATACTTTGATTTTTTAACATAATTCCACACTAATCGTGGTTTATGTCAAATCATATTTAAAAATGTCGAATTATGTTAAAACTTATGGAACATTAAACAACATATGTTTGATGGTGCCATATTAAGACATATTAAGACATCGTTTTAATGTTATGGCAAAAAAAGACATGGAATTCAACATGAATCAACATAATTTAACATCCGCTTTCCCGTAATGCGATAATGGAATAGTAAAAATAAATAGAAGATGTTCCTTTAAACCTTGAAAGATTTAACTATCGCTTAAGATTGTACAACGTGTATAGTCCTCTAGTCGACACCCAATAGCCTACTGATGATGTCAAAGAGCTTTCGTTTATCCCTTTGTCTGAGCCTCTTACTGTGAATATAGGTGATATCGATCTAGATGGTGGTCATTGGCGGCTAAGAAAAAAACTGAAAAGAGAGAAGAGGACGACAGATGTAAGGCAGTTGGTCACACAAATGGAAAGAAACCTCGCAGAAAATAGCTTCTCAAAAGCTATCACAGAACAAGAAACAGAGCGAGCATATAGAGAGCAAATAGTTAGCGGAGAACAGCTTTGCGAGTTTTATGGATCCAGAAAAAGGACTTCAGCAAAAATAAAAGTCGAAATTTTGGACTACAAATTTCGAAACCATTTATGTACCCAAGAAAGAAAGGAGATGAAAGAGGATAAGAAACATATGGTTATGTTTATTGGATATCGTCGGTATGGTGGGACTTGGTAACAAAAAATTCACGGCCAATCCAATACAACATGCATTGCAAATGAAAACAAAGCGTCCCAAACTTGCGTCTATTACCTTTGTTCTTTATGTCATACCAACCAAAAAGTCATGGTGAAGGGGAAAATGCTTCAGAAAAGTATAAATGGTGCATTTATTTGTTATAATCAAGCCTGTGTTTCTGTACGCAGTAATCGAAATGTACAAACTAGAGACAGCGTTTCGGCTATGGCCATCGGTTTATTCGGTCTGTTATACTATTATTCAACCAAACGTTTCCTCAATCCGCAATAATGCTCAGTCAATTCAATACTAATTTTAGAGATAAAACCTACTCTTTTCTTACAAGAAGCAGGTTTAGGGCTAGAGGCGATACTTCATAACTGAACTTGTAAGTTGCAAAATTTTATACTTTTATATATATTTACGTATATACGAACTTCTCATATCTTTACTCTGTGTGGTTATTTAACATGTATTTCTATTGAGCCTTAGCAACATCGACTGGTAATAACTATTCTTAGAAACAGAGAAAAAAAAAGTGGGATGGTCAAATAAGGAATATTGAAAATAATGTATACTGGGATAGTGGGATCGTTTGAAGTGGCAGCTTAACTTCTCTTAACAAAAGAAAAGAAAAAAAAAAGATCTTTTCTATTACTATGACTTCGGCCCCTCATTTAGCGAAAAAAAAGATATCAAACCAGGTCAAGACATGTCTTTTGCGATTTCAATATCTTCAAATTAGTTGGTGGAGAAAAGGAAAAGACTTGGTTACACTTGCAGAACCAATGACTTTATCTCGCTTTTAAAACAAGAGAAAATAAAATACAGACGAAATTATAGCTTTGATATTAAAGATAATGCTATTAAGCACGGTAGTGATATACATGAACCAAAGAAGTCTGAGATTAAATATAGTTTATGCATCGAAAAGGTGGTATAGCTATTTTTTTTGTTTTTGTTTATTCGGCCTCCAATTTCAGTATTACCACTGTATGAAAACACTTTTATAGCATGCTGTTTTTACTTATGATATGTATAGACAGTTGTAATAATGTATGATACGGATGAATTAAAATACTAATTTTATTATACGTAACAAGTGGCACTTTTTGTTTATTTCTTATTGACCAAAACGAAAAAAGCTTAAACTTTACGTTGCCAGTTTTAAAACAAATAAACTTTGCATTTCATATCCCGTCGATATTGATGTAACATACTCGGAACGAGTTTATGGGTTACGAAATAACCTCTTTTTCTTCGTTTTACACCTTTTCCTTTTTCTTTAACAAAAATATTAGTATGGACGAGGTATATGATTTTCTCCAACATACTCACTTTGTTGTTTTTCGTAAGTGAACCTCTTACTGCAAAACAATTCCATCTTTTGTTTTTTTTTAAGAAGAAAAGCTCCATCGTCATATAGGTCTTGGAACGAATACGACTCATATATACTACTATTCCACTTCAAAAAGAGATGCCCCATACATACTTCCAAATATGAGGTAAGTAAAGAGCACTAAAAAATATACGATGACTTTGAACAGTTTGTAAAAATGTAGAGAAGCTAGTTATATCACTTATGATAAACATAAATCGAATGTTTTAAGTTGGGGAAACCAAAGGGTTGACGATAGCGGACAAGATACAGTACAATCGATGTGTCCAGAGAGAAATTATACCAACTCTTTAAGAAGGAAAGATAGCTGGGATCAAGATGACTTATTCAGTTAACAGCCGTATCAGACTTTATTCGCTTATCAATAGAAAAAGTAATTAAATATTCGAAAGGAGAAATTAAAGATTGTGGTACACTCCACTACGTATTACTTGTACCTCAGAATGGGAAGAAGAAATAAGAGAAGTTCTGATTCGACCTATTTTTGTTCAAGCCAATTTAATATCAAAAGATGATCACCAAGACAGGCTTTTATTTTGCTCCGATATAGAATCTCTATTACTATTTTAGTGGTAATTTTACTGAAATGACACGTAATACGATTATGGGTAGAATTGTTGCTGTGAAGGAGAATCAAGTGTCGATCAAATTGGATTTAATCTCAATTGGAAATCCTCTATTTGATTTTTCCGGTTCCGTAACGCGTCCGAAAATCATGAATTCAAAGAAATGTCTCTTACTTCCGACGATGTTAAAAATGGTATTAGAGAGTTGTAAAGATCAAATTCTCTTTCGATGCTCAAGAAGACACTATCTAAATATTATGGAAGAATTGGGTAATGATACTTTTACTGCATGGTTAGTAATGTAACATGGGATTAATCAGACAATATCATCTAACGGATATTATATAGGAGACGAAGAGGAAGCTTCTTATTTAATGAACCTTTCATTACTGACGAAAATATATCTGATTAGATAAACACCAAGAAGAACGAATAAAATCCATTCCCCTTTTGATATATGCGCTGAAATCAGTAAACATTTGCCTAAAACTTGGAGCAACTACTTCCAAACAACCTTGTAAAGGAGTACTCGATTGTAAAATTCACTGATGAATATACTTCTGAAATTAAATTAACGAAGGTCTATTACAATGGTCAAGATTTATGTTTGAGTATAATCGAATATCTTTCGATTCCAACTTTATCGTACCTAAAAACCCTTTGTATAAAATATTAACAGTACAGTATCTTGCGTGGGACTTCTCGGTACTTGATTAGCGCAATTCAGAATTCTAACATATACGGTAAACCGCGTATACTATCAACAGAACATTCGGCGATCTCGTCTTCAATATTCCTAACTCGAAACCTGATGCCATTATGAATATAGGTACACCTCATTATATGCTTTATTATTTCAGTAGTAATACTTTTTACAATTAGATATTTTGCTCGATCTACAGGTTATCGTTCTCACTTTTAGATGAAAATGGTCTAGTAAAAAAATCTGGAACCATGACTACTTTGTACCTGACATCGGGTAAGATATGAATAAAACATTATGTAGATATCTATACTAATACAGCATTAGTTTACGTTCTCTGGGCTCGTTCTTTATTTTTCAGAAGTAGCAACATTAAATGTCAAAAATTCGTAAGTTTATTCATATAGATATATAATGTGTTTATTACTAATTAAAAAAATAATGGCTTATTTAGATTTATCACGTTTGTTGAAGAATACTTAAGCGGATCAAATGTTTCTTCTTTGTATTAAATAAGACATGCTAATTGAAATAGAAAATATACTAAGTAGAGAGCCATAATAAAGATATAATGGTATCGATACAACACAAGTATACATCAAAGCATTTGTATTGATTTATATGATTTATATAAATGTAATTATATCACGAAAGACGCTGAAAATTACAGGAGATAACGACAATATAAAAACTGGATATGCTATTACTGTTGAAAAATATTACTTCAGAAGTTACTTGTCACTGAGGACGATCTAAGATATATATTATGCAAGCAATCTGGTACAAGAAGATGACAGTTATAAAAAACTCAGAATTACTACACAAGGACAAGGACTCTTACCTGTAATTCAACAGTCGTTCAAACTACAGTTTCCACTCAAGTCTTTCTTTATGGTATCTCAACTGCATAAAGACTATGTACAGCTAACGCTAAATAAGTAGTAACTGAATCTGGTCCGGATCATGAAGATCAGGAAACAATTATTAACCAAGAAGAAATAATCCATACTCCCAATATATATGACTCATTGTGCTTCAACATGTGGAGCAATATTATAGAAGATAGCAGTCTAATTCAACTATGTGAACACATAAAGGATATAACGACAACGAATTACTAGATATATTCTCTTTAGAAAATCAAGCAGAATTTACGAATAATCTTAAGGATACATATCTAAAGAGGTAAGTAATCTAAAATACTGTTAGTGATTATCATTCTCTTTATATAAAATTTAATTTATACTTTTTATAGATCTTAAAAGAATTTGACCACACAAAAAGCAGACAAAACACTGTATATCTAAGCAATTATGTAACTGTAGAGTTTGTTTAACGGTAAATGATATTACAGAGATTTCTTTCCGGCCAGTTCTACAAGATATCATCTCTCTTGTATTTACTCCTTGATAAATAAGCAACTCTTTGGAAACTATAGAAATATTCAATATGTGTTTCACCTCATATCCTTCAATTATAATCCACAGTTCAACATATCCTTATGAAAATACTAGATGACGAAACCGACTATTTTTTGTATGAGCAAAGAATTGACATAGATCACTATACGATACCAAATTATCAAATCGACTGTTCAGCCTATTCTAAACAAGAACCATGTTCCTATAAAGGATTTCAAGTGGGTGTTTTACGTCAAGTTATAGTGAAAATTCGGTTTCGGTTTTAGTCCTCAATTTACCTCCTATTGTACTTAAAAGCAACCGAGAGGATATGAAACCATTTAATCGATAACAAAAAGTATTTCCGTTGTTCAAGAAGGGAGACAAAATGAATGAAAGTCAATTAAATCGAGTATTTTATTTGAATACGATCAAAAAAGCCAGAGTTTTTTTGTCTACGTAGTAATAATATAAAGAGAACTGCTTTTTTAACTTACATAAACTTCAATAGTTTTTTTAAACTTAAGCCAGTTGCTAGTTTAAGGTCCGATGACTTATTGGTTTAGAGCATACAACTGAGGATTCGGGAGAAATTATATTTAGATTATAAATAAGCTGAAGAACATCAAGATATACCTTATATGATCTCTATAGTTTACCACGGTTATTCTTCGTCCCTTTATTTTGAAATTAAAGCAGTTGGAGACGAGACTAAAATCAGTTTATAACAATACTTGCTGAACCCATGACATTAAGTCGATTTTAAAAAAATAATATTACCATTGTGTTCATGGTGTACCCACGATATTTTACACTTTAATAAAAAGAAATTACAGCTTATAAATGCGTATAGAAGCCATAATTAAGAACTTTTATATTCGTATATAAAGCATTATATAGAGTAACAGTATAAAAACGTTGTTTCATGCGCGCACTACGGGAAATCGGGATGTTAATTTATGTCAAAAAATGTCGACATGAAAAAACATATTTTCCATGTTAAAAATTGCGATTTCGTGTTGCCATATTTCGACATGAAATAGATGTTGAAAAATGTTGGATTAAAATAACATAGAATAACATAAAATAACACGAAATGACATTAAAATGTCGACATAAGATTGATGTTGAAAAAATTATATAATGAAATTTTTATTAATAATAAGCAAAGAGAAAGAAAAAAAAAGTACACATGTCTATGTACTTTTACCGCTTTCACGCATTCTGATAAGAAAACTGTCAGTCGTCGCTTAATATAGTAATATTTATATGAGCCTACTTACATTTTTTTGTTTCTTCGATTTCGCGACATGTTTGACCACTTTGGTTGTAGAATGAATTCTACAGCCCAAAGACCACGACAAAGATAAACAGCGTCTAGTTCTTCAGAATCTTTTACCGTTTTGTCAAGTGTAGCCTTCAACATATTCATTTGTATGTCTCCATTTAAATCCTTCCATTCTTTTTCTCCGTTGGACTTACCTGATTCATCACTTGTCAAAGCAAAACTTTGACAGGTAGTCAATGAAGTTTTCTTTAAGCTGAGAAGCTCTTCCAATCTTTCTTCTGTTACTTCTGGAAGATTATTCCTCAGGTAATTCTCAACAGCAATTTTTTTTTGTCTTTTTCAGACGTAGCTTTCGGCTGAGGTATCATGTCGATACTGTTATTACCTCTCATTTGTGCTATATTCGTGCTACCCAAGCTTTGTATCATACCACAGACATCATCTAAACCTTTCATAATACTGTTATGCCTTTCTTTGTCTTTCTCTTTTTTTTACAGCGTAGGTTCGTTTAAAACCATTTCATTTTGTTTTGTAACCTCATTCTTAAACTTTTTAAACCATTCAGGTTCATCATTATCGAGATAGATATCCTTTCTCTTTATAGGAGGAGCCATGTTATCTGAAATAATAAAAAAAAAAATAGAGAAGAAAATGAATTTTAAAGAATAAAAAAAAAAAATAGTTTCCGTTATTTGTTGCCAAATCCTTTTTATATAGTATTATAGCAGTCAGCTTCTCTTTCTTTCCATTTGATTTGCTTCGTTGTTATCAGACTTATCATTATGACCAATCCTTGTTCAGTATGCAACATTAACATCACGAAGAGAAACGAAAAGAAGAATGCAAAGATGCATAAACATCAAGAAATGTTAGCACGATTAGTAGAGATTGAGCTAGATCGCAAAAGGGAATTAACTTCCAGTAAATGTATTAGAATAGCCTTTGAATCAAGTATCCAGCAGTTTGAGCCACAAAGAGGACAAGCCATTGATCAGGTTGGGCATCGAGAGGATTATCTTGGCGATGTCTACGAAGAAAATTATTTAGATGACAGTTTGGAAGAAATGTCAAAAAGAATTTCGACTTTTGGATTAAATGGCCGGTTGAATCCCATTGCAAACACAAGTGATATCAAAGCTGATGAGATAGTAGACAATGATGTTCAAGTAGAAGAAAGAGATGAGCTTTTGTTATTACTAAGCGATCTTAAAAAATTCAAAATCATGATTGAAAATCCGCTTAGCGTTGAATCTCGCGCTGATGAATTGCTAGAATCTTTGGATAAAACAGCACGCTCAAGTATTGAACTTAAAAACCTTCTTCAAACTAGCAATGCGTCCAAAAAGCTTACAGAAATGACTTTTTCTTGGTTCAACAAGTTTCTAAAAGAAAATGTAGGAGAAGAAGGTAATGTGATGACTGGTAATGATTTTCTAGATTATAAATGCGATAGTTATTTACATAATTCTGTGGTTTTTACATAATAGTTGACCAGCTGTTATCCCTTATAAGTGTAACAAAATTATAATGATTGCTTACATAACGACAATACTGCTTCTTATGATATGTGCGTTAGGGGATGTAAGTTATACTATTCTAGCGACAAAAGCCTTGTTTGTCCTTACTGTAAAGAACCGCGCTACAAGAGCGACACATTATTTGATGGCTATAGTCAAGCGGTACAAAAGAACTATCAGCTTCCACTTCGTAGGCAATTGGTCGAGTTTTTGTCGTACGACTCTAATGTAACTAAAATCAGCAACTGCAAGAAGTTAGTCGCGGATTCACATTTACAGGCTCCAGAGCATTTATACAAGGATGTATTCGATGGACAAGCTCATTGCGGGCCTAAGGAAAACACGGAGCTTGCTCTTGCTTCTTCATATAGATGGATCCAATCCCTTTAAGAGAGGAGGTGTCTCAATGACTATCATAATGGGTACCATTTTGGACCTTCCGCCTGAAGATAGAGTCAAGCAAGAAAACATTCTTATTATGCTATCATTCCTGGACCCAACAAACCGAAGAATATATTTAGCTTTTTGTATCCTACTCTCCAAGATCTTCTGGTATTAGAAAGCACGGGAATAACAGTTGTTTCCGATAATAAAGCTTCGTTGTACAAAGCTCGTCTTGCCGTAGTGATAGCTGACATAATTGGTATTGCCGAATTATGTATGCATCTGGACATACATCTTATTACGGCTGCCGAGTCTGCATATTGTTGGCGATGTAAAAGAGAACAGAAAAAGTGGAATATACTTTAGCAACAAGGCTTTACTTGACTGTCGAATGAGAAATAAAGAAGACTTTGTTACTGGTGATGCTGCTCATGGTATAAAAAAACCAACACCTTTCGGTTTATTAGATAGCTTTACAGGTGTATGCTTTTTTCGGGCTCGATGAATTGCACCTCTGGGGTCAAAATATAGCCAAGCAGATATGGTCAATTGTAACAGATAACAACCAAAAAAAAAAAGTGGGATAAAAAACCCTTATTTTTAAGAAACTATTATCGAGAAAAGCTTGGCAGAAAGCTTTTAGAAGCTCAATCCTTGGGGAACAAATACGCTCATGATGGAAAGTTCATTAATATGGCAACTTCCGCGGATATGTAGGGCAATTGACTACATTGATTTTTTAATATATGCTGTTCCAACACTATTAGTAGAAGCTCTAGAATTACAAGTTGAAGATCTGAAAGCTAAAAGAGCTAAAGAGAATGAAAAGCGATCGAAGAAGAGAAGCAGAAAGGGCAAAGAACGAGCTGTTGAATCCCAATGACGATATTTGATGATGATATTGACGACTTAGTTTCTTGTTTCGATCAAACTCAGAAGCACTCACGTTATTATAGTTGGTTTGCCAAATATCTGATAAGCTCATTATAAGCTCAGAAGATATCGCTGCTATTGATCATCATACAAATATATGGCATGCATTCTTACGCAACTTCGTAGGTACCAATAACTTTACAATTAGTCAACACTACATGTTTCATATAAGTTATTTTATACAGCAACTTGGACCTCTAAAGGCATATAGTGCTCGTTCTTTGGAAAGAATAATAGGCTTGTGTAAAGAAAAAATCAAATCACGTTCTAAACCAGGTGAAAACGCAATAAACTTTCTTCGAGGTAATTCTGTACAGTCTCAGCAGAAATGGTACACCTATAAAGAAAGCAACGAAGATGACTTCAAAGAGCATTCCAAAATTACTAGCGATTTGTTAAATGATACGCTTGATCCTGATGGATTGCCTTTCAATGTAATGTTAAGAGATTTCTGCAGCAGTAATCGCTTAATGTTTGACTGCGAAGAAACTATGTTCATCAGAGAAGAGTATATATTAAGCCGCAATAATCAGATCCTCAAGAAAACAAGAGGAAAGGATGAAACTGATGTCGTAGTCCAACGAAATAGCGAAAGTGGATCCGTAAAATACAGCCTTGTAAATATCCAAGCCATGTTTGACTATAAAAATACGAACCTAGTATTAGTAAAAGATGGGTGTTCACTAGAACTAGACCAAAGAAAAAGATTGTTTATAAAGCTCTCAGTTACGGCAGCAGTGGATATATGGGAGATAATATATTTGAAGAGAGTAATGGGTTATGCGATCAAGATACCATCGTTAATTTCAGAAGATAAGTTGTATATTTGCTTTAAAAAGTAATATGCCGCTACTCCATGCAATAAAAATATACTTTGATTTTTTAACATAATTCCACACTAATCGTGGTTTATGTCAAATCATATTTAAAAATGTCGAATTATGTTAAAACTTATGGAACATTAAACAACATATGTTTGATGGTGCCATATTAAGACATATTAAGACATCGTTTTAATGTTATGGCAAAAAAAGACATGGAATTCAACATGAATCAACATAATTTAACATCCGCTTTCCCGTAATGCGATAATGGAATAGTAAAAATAAATAGAAGATGTTCCTTTAAACCTTGAAAGATTTAACTATCGCTTAAGATTGTACAACGTGTATAGTCCTCTAGTCGACACCCAATAGCTACTGATGATGTCAAAGAGCTTTCGTTTATCCCTTTGTCTGAGCCTCTTACTGTGAATATAGGTGATATCGATCTAGATGGTGGTCATTGGCGGCTAAGAAAAAAACTGAAAAGAGAGAAGAGGACGACAGATGTAAGGCAGTTGGTCAACACAAATGGAAAGAAACCTCGCAGAAAATAGCTTCTCAAAAGCTATCACAGAACAAGAAACAGAGCGAGCATATAGAGAGCAAATAGTTAGCGGAGAACAGCTTTGCGAGTTTTATGGATCCAGAAAAAGGACTTCAGCAAAAATAAAAGTCGAAATTTTGGGCTACAAATTTCGAAACCATTTATGTACCCAAGAAAGAAAGGAGATGAAAGAGGATAAGAAACAATATGGTTATGTTTTATTGGATATCGTCGGTATGGTGGGACTTGGTAACAAAAAATTCACGGCCAATCCAATACAACATGCATTGCAAATGAAAACAAAGCGTCCCAAACTTGCGTCTATTACCTTTGTTCTTTATGTCATACCAACCAAAAAGTCATGGTGAAGGGGAAAATGCTTCAGAAAAGTATAAATGGTGCATTTATTTGTTATAATCAAGCCTGTGTTTCTGTACGCAGTAATCGAAATGTACAAACTAGAGACAGCGTTTCGGCTATGGCCATCGGTTTATTCGGTCTGTTATACTATTATTCAACCAAACGTTTCCTCAATCCGCAATAAGCTCAGTCCAATTCAATACTGATTTTAGAAATAAAACCGACTCCTTCCTTACAAGAAGCGGGTTTAGGGCTAGAGGCGATGCTTCGTAACTGAACTTGTAAGTTGAAAAAAAAAATTCAAAATTCGGATACATAAATACTTTTATATATATTTACGTATATACAAACTTCTCATATCTTTACCCTGTGTGGTTATTTAACATTTATTTTTATTGAATCTTAGCAACATCGACCGGTAATAACTATTATTAGACAGAGAAAAAAAAGTGGGATGGTCAAATAAGGAATATTGAAAATAATGTATACTGGGATAGTGGGATCGTTTGAAGTGACAATTTAACTTCTCTTAACAAAAAAAAAAAAAAAAAAAAAAAAAAAAAAAAAAAAAAAAAGATCTTTTCTATTACTTTAACTTCGGTCCCTCATTTAGCGAAAAAAAAAGATATTAAATCAGGTCAAGACATGTCTTTTGCGATTTCAATATCTTCAAATTAGTTGGTGGAGAAAAGGAAAAGACTTGGTTACACTTGCAGAACCAATGACTTTACCTCGCTTTTAAAACAAGAGAAAATAAAATACAGACGAAATTATAGCTTTGATATTAAAGATAATGCTATTAAGTACGGTAGTGATATACATAAACCAAAGAAGTCTGAGATTAAATATAATTTATGCATCCAAAAGGTGGTATGGCTATTTTTTTTTTTTTTTTTTTTCGGCCTCCAATTTCAGTATTACCACTGTATGAAAACACTTTTATATCATGCTGTTTTTACTTGTGATATGTATACATAGTTATAATAATGTATGATACGGATGAGCTAAAACACTAATTTTATTATACGTAACAAGCGGCACTTTTTGTTTATTTCTTTTTGACCAAAACAAAAAAAGTTTAAACTTTACGTTGCCAGTTTTAAAACAAATAAACTTTGCGTTTCATATCCCGTCGACGTTTGATGTAACATACTCGGAACGAGTTTATGGGACCCCGAAATAACATATATATTTTCCCCTTTTTCTTCGTTTTACTCCTTTTTCTTTTCCTTTAACAAAAATATTAGTATGGACGAGGTATATGATTTTCTCCAACATACACACTTTGTTGTTTTCCGTAAGTGATCCTCTTACTGCAAAACAATTCCATCTTTTGTTTTTTTTAAAAAAGAAAAGCCCCATCGTCATATAGGTCTTGGAGCGAATACGACTCATATATACTACTATTCCACTTCAAAAAGAGATGTCCCATACACACTTCCAAATACGAGGTAGGTAAAGAGCACTAAAAAATATACGATAGCTTTGAACAGTTTGTAAAAATGTAGAGAAGCTAGTTATATCAATTATGATAAACATAAATCGAATGTTTCAAGTTGGGGAAACCAAAGTGTAGACGATAACGAAGAAGATACAGTACAAATCGATGTGTCCAGAAGAAATACACCAACTCTTAAGAAGGCAAAGATAGGTGGATCAAGATGACTTATTCACGTTAACAGCGTATCAGACTTTATTCGCTTATCGTAGAAAAGTAAATTAAAGATTCAAAGGAGAAATTTAAAATAGTGATGCACTCCTACGTATTACTGTACCATCGGAGTGGGAAGAAGAAATAAGAGAAGTTCTGTTTCGACCTATTTTGTTCAAGCCAATTTAATATCAAAAGATGACCACCCAGACAGGATTTTATTTTGCTCCGATATAGAATCTGCTATTACTTAAGTGACTAAAAGTGTATTTTTACTGAAATGACACGTAATACGATTTTGGGTAGAATTGTTGCTGTGGAGGAGAATCAAGTGTCGATCAACTGGATTTAATCTTAATTGGAAATCCTCTATTTGATTTTTCCGGTTCCGTAACGCGTCCGAAAATCATGAATTCAAATGAAATGTCTCTTACTTCCGACGATGTTAAAAATGGTATTAGAGAATTTATAAAGATCAAATTCTCTTTCAATGCTCAAGAAGACACTATCCTAAATATTATGAAAGAATTGGGTAATGATACTTTTACTTATATGGTTAGTAATGTATCATGCGATTAATCAGACAATATTATCTAACAGTTATTATAATAGGATGACAAAGAGGAGGCTTCCTATTTAATGAAACCTTTTATTATTGACAAAAATATATCCGAATTAGATAACACCAAGAAGAACTTATAAAATCCATTCGGCCTTTTGATATATGTGCTGAAATCAGTAAACGTTTGCCTAATAACTTGAAACAACTACTTCCAAACAGCCTTGTAAAAGACTACTCTATTTTAAGATTTACTGATAAATATACTTCTAAAATCGGATTAGACGAAGGTCTATTAAATTGGTCAAGAATTTTGTTTGAATATAATCGAATATCTGCCAGGTCCAGCTATATTGTACCTAAAAAACCCTTTTTGTAAATTTATTGTCAATACAAATATCATGCTCGGAGCTTCTATATACTCGATTAATGCAATTAAGAATTCTAGCATACACAGTAAGCCATGTATACTATCAACAGAACATTCGGCAATCTCGCCTTCAATATTCCTAGACTCGAAACCTGATACTATTATGAATATAGGTACACCGTCATTATATGCTTTATTATTTCAGTAGTAATACTTTTTACATTTAGATATTTTGCTCGAGTCTACAGCGTTATCGTTCTCACTTTTAGATGAAAATGGTCTAGTAAAAGAAATCTGGAACCACGACTACTTTGTACCTGACATCAGGTAAGATATGAGTAGAACATTATGTAGATATATATACTAATACAGCATTAGTTTGCGCTCTCTGGCTCGTTCTTTGATGTTTCAGAAGTAACAACATTAAATATCAAAAATTCGTAAGTTTATTCATATAAATATAATGTATTTATTACTAATTAAAAAAATAATGGCTTATTTAGATTTATCACGTTTGTTGAAGAATACTTAACAGATGAATCAAATATTTCTTCTGGTGTATTAAATAAGGGCATGCTGATTGAAATAGAAAAATATTCTAAGCATAGAGAGCCATAATAAAGATATAACGGTATCGACGCAACAGCAAGTATACATCAAAGCATTTGTATTGATTTATATGGTTTATATATATGTAATTATATCAAGAAAGGCGCTGAAAATTGCAGGAGGTAACGACAATATAAAAACTGGATATACTATTACTGTTGAAAGAATATTACTTCAGAAGTTACTTATCACTGAGGACGATCTAAGAGATATAATTTATGCAAGCAATCTAGTACAAGAAGATGACAGCTATAAAAAACTCAGAATTACTACACAAGGAGAAGGACTCTTACCTGTAATTCAACAGTCGTTCAAACTACAGTTTCCACTCAGGTCTTTCTTTTGTGGTAGTCACTGCATAAAGACTATGTACAGCTAACGCTAAATCAAGTGGTAACTGAATCTGGTTTGGATCACGAAGACCAGGAAACAATTATTAACCAAGAAGAAATAATCCATACTCCCAATATATATGACGCATTGTGCTTCAACATGTGGAGCAATATTATAGAAGATAGCAGTCTAATTCAACTATGTGACACCCATAAAGGGTATAACGATAACGAATTACTCGATATATTCTCTTTAGAAAATCAAGCAGAGTTTACCAATAATCTTAAAGAGTACATATCTAAAGAGGTAAGTAATTTAAAATACTGTCAGTGGTTATCATTCTTTTTATCTAAAACTTTGATTTATATTTTGTATAGATCCTTAACAAGAATTTGACCACACAAAAAGCGGACAAAACCACTGTATATCTAAGCAATTCATGTAATTGTAGAGTTTGTTTAACGGTAAATGATATTACAGAGATTTCTTTTCGACCAGTTATACAAGATATCATATCTCTTGTATTTACCTCCTTGATAAATAAGCAACTCTTTGGAAACTATAGAAATATTCAATATGTGTTCCACCTCATATCCTTCAATTATAATCCACAGTTCCAACATATCCTTATGAAAAATACTAGATGACGAAACCGACCATTTTATGTATGAGCAAAGAATTGACGTAGATCACTACACTATTCCAAAATTACCAAATCAGCTGTTGCAGCCTATTCTTCAGCAAGAACCATGTTCATATAAAAGATTTCAAATGGGTGTTTTACGTCAGGTTTATAGTGGAAACTTCGGTTTCGGCTTTGCAGCCTCTTCGGATGATACTCCTATTGTACTTAAAACCAACAGAGAAGATAGAAATACCATTTTAATCGATAGCAAAAAAGTATTTCCGTTGTTCAAGAAGGGAGACAAAATGAATGAAAGTCAATTAAATCGAGTATTTTATTTGAATACGAATCAAAAATATGCAGCAGTTTGTATTGTCTATGTAAGTAATAATATAAAGAGAACTGCTTTTTTAACTTACATAAACTTCAATAGGTTTCTTTAAACTTAAGCCAGTTGCTAGCTTAAGGTCCGATGAACTTATTGGTTTAGAGCATGCAACTGAAAAATTCGGAGAGGATTTATTTTTAGATGCTGTAAATGACTCCGAGTTAGATCAAGATACACCTTTATGATCTCTATAGTTTACCACGGTTATTCTTCGTCCCTTTATTTTGAAATTAAAGCGGTTGGAGACGAGACAAAAAAGACGGTTTATAACAATACTTGCGGAACCCATGACGTTATGTCGATTTTAAGAAAAAAAAATGACCATTGTGTTCATGGTGTACCCACTATATTTTATACTTTAATAAAAAAAACAGTTTATAAATGCGTATAGAAGTTGTAGTCAAGAACTTTTATATTCGTATATAAAGTATTATACAGAATAGCAATATACATATAAATGTTCTTTATGCTTTCATGCAGTCGGCAATTCCACAAATCTGAGATCGAATAGAACGGGAAGCATTTATAAAACGACGCTACTAATATTTATTTCTTTTCCTCCCTCAAGCCATAGTGCTTTTTGCGTCCTATTTTCTTCGTAATAAATATGCATGTGTTACTGTTATGTCTATATTTAAAGAGTGTTATATCTGTGTGTGTACTCGTTTTCATACCCTTTTAATATTTCTTGACTGATCTTAGAGAGGTATGTATAATATCGCCCACAATTACCGCTTATGCTAGTTATCGGTAAGAGTTTGCTTTATTTACCAGTATTTGAATAAAAGTAAAAAGGGTGAAGGGAAGAAGTTATATCATCTTGAGTAGGTATCATTCTAACACAAAAATTATTTTTTAATCTATAAAAAGAATTGAAGCTTTCTTTTTATCTATAATAGCAGCAAAGTGTGTGTGCTTTACAAAATTAATTGCCTGTTTTCATTTCCGTCTGAGATCGAATATGGTTCATGCACAGACACAAAAAAAATGCAATATAATTAAACTGAATTGGAAATTAAGTAAACCTGTTTACTTACATCTCTCACCAAAAATATAATGCGTTCTCTGAATAAGGTGAAGGTAAAGGGTATTGAAAAAGTTTCGTCTGATGATGGATTTTTGGGTTATACAAGTTTAATGCAATACACGTAACGAAAAAAGAACATTTATGAGATGATAGATATAGGCATATGTAGATCTCCTCCCCCCCCCTTTTTTTTAAAAAAAAAAGAACAGATAAATAAAGTATGCTTATCTTGATGGAGCAAGAGATTATTTACAATTACGCACGATTATTATATCGTACAAAAATGCCTCTCTTATAAATTTTAGTTTAACTAAGCCGATCCATGGCTCGAAGCCAAAAATATATTTAGTATGTGCAGGTTTTATTAAATTAAATTTTTATATAGTATATACTTTGATATTCATTTTTCCTGTTGATATACACACAGTGTCAAGACAGCATAGAACTCATTTAAAAACATATGATGGAACACAAACTAGTTTACTTCCTCAAAAAAAGGGTATTTCCTGCGGAAGAAGCAGAAGTTTCGAATACACAAACTACAACAAAGGGATTGAAAACATACAATGTCTCCAATAAAGATAAACTGTTTAATTTTAACCTATCTATGAGAGAACACTCGCAGAAATCATACAAAATCTTTTGAAAAATGAAAACAAACTAAATGAAGTTAGAATAAAATCACTATCATCTACAAGATGATCTACCTGTATCATTACAAAGGCGGAGGATATGTCTGGATGCAAGCCCAACGAAATAAAAACATACTTAGAAAACCATGGTACGAAGAGGAATTATATTTTATGGCGAGAATATGTTCAGGAACATTTTCGATGAGATACTTCAACATCAATGCTCTCCCTCTCCAAAGCAACCTGTAGCTTCTGCAGCGATACTTTCTAAAAGACCAGTCAGAGACGAATTCGTACCAAGTACTTCTCTTCCCCTTTTGCCTACTGAAAATGTTCAAGAAACTGAGGAACCTTTCGAAACCACACAAAAACTTAAGTATCATACTTGTACTGTAGTTTTAAATAATACCATTAGACAAGATTTGCCTCAGGATGATAAATATACCTTCATACAAAAGTTTAATCAGGCAATGTCCAATGTATCGAACTTTACAAGCGACTTTCAATTTTCCATTTATTCTTTGATGATGAATTTTAGAAACCATACCATCAATAGAAATATTTTTAACCAAGCAATATAATTTAATTAACAAGAAGGTTTCGAAACAAGTTCAATATTTCCAGAAGGTTCCCAGCCAACGGCCAATATACGATTTTCTGCACCTTCACATTCCGAAGAGGTGATGGTTTCGGATGTTCTGCGGAGAGAGTTGAGCAGTATTTTTTCAAAGCAACATTTAAACTCTATATACAGCTCTTCTTTTGGGTTGCGTGGAACGAAACAAGAAAAAAAAAAAAAAGCAAACCCACTTCAAACATAATTGAATAATGATATTCCGGAGCCTATCAAGCAGCTATTTTCTGATGTGAACGTAATTCCTTGTCCGTTGCTGTCAATATAACTTACTCGGTATATTACAAAATTTGAAAATATGTGGAAAAAGGAACTATATTCTACAAAACTTTAAACATACTACTAGATGTTTTACTGAAAGTTCATTTGGCCCCAATAAGACATCAAGCGTATGCTGCTTTCGTTGAATCCAAAAAAAAAAAACAGAAGTTCAAAATATTTACAATGAAAGAATATATGAAGAAACAAACATTAGAATTGGCGACCGTCGTCGTATGATAATTCGTGATGAATATTATAAATACAAAAGTTTGAGTCACAAAATACGAAATAATCTAATCAAAGATGGTAAGGCAAAATTAGAGGATGTCACAAAAGGATCAGATTATATCAAGAAAATTACAGCCACGGTATGATCTATTACATATAAAATCAGATTAATATACAGTAATACTCACATGTTCTATTAATTTTTTAGAGGGAAACCGGACCTGAAGCCGAAGGTGGTGTTAAACCTGGAGGTTGTATCTTAGATAATGATCCGTTAGTTCTTTAAGAAGCTACGACTTATATGACTGCAGAGGAAATCATACTAGAAGAAGATTTGACCGAAAATAGATCAACAGATGCAACACGGAGAAGAATAGGCCAGATAAAGGGCTTTTTTAAAGAATATAATTATCAATGCTGAAATTAGGGAGCAAATTACGGAGGAAAGACTTTCAGAATTATGTCCTGAATTAAATGAACAATAAATCGGTGTTTGCATGTTACTGTATCACTCACTGGCTGTATATATACCATCGAAAGATAAGCGCTATTTGGTTGTTTATCTACTGCCTTTTGTGATTTTAGCAAATGATTTGTTACGTTGCTGAGGGTACTCTCGTTTTATGGAAAAGTATGTCCGGAACCCGCTACCCAACAAAATAGCTCGAGAGTAGATAGTACGCCTGTTTACCGCTTATTCTACGTATCTGTCTATAGCCGGTTTTGAATCTTTGATTTTGGAGGAGAGGTTATTGATTCCGGTACAATTGCTCGATCTTGTAAAGATGGTGTTTTTAATTCTTTTTTTCGACAGATCAATTATCCAAAGATTATGACGTTTACATCGTTTAATTTTTGCTCACAATGTAACTAACTATATTGCCTGGTTTGAAGTTTCTGGGTACTAGGAAAAATAAATCGGTGGTAATTACCAGTACAACGAAAAAGAAATTAAGCAATAATATTCCCTGGGGAGTGATGTGATCCAGCATATACAAGTATTTATCCTCATATATATTTACACGTACATGATTACCTCACACGTTTTTATCCCTTTATGACTAATTCATATTTATTTTAACTAAGCCTTACCAACATCGTCCGTAATAACCGTTGTCTGAGTAATGATTAGAGGTTTGACCATAATTACACATCTTGACGGAAGACTAGGTTAGATAAGCACGGTTTGAAGTTATATAAGGAAATGTGGTACTTATAGTGATATAGCACATTACCAGAATTGTACTTGAACTCAGCTATAAAGAAAGCTATATAAAACCTATATCTTTTTTCATGTAAAAAAGGAAATTCTATTCTTTGCGACTGATTACTTTAGCATCTTGTTTTTTTTTATTTTTTTTTGAATCTTGACTATTTTATAGCTCGAATTACACAGGGAGATATTCGAAGACAACTGCTGAAAGATAATGCTACATTATGCGCTGAATTGATAATCTAAATAATTAATTAATGAAGCTATGCAAAACTAAAGAGGCAAGCTTTGGTAATCGAAAATAGAGATTCGTTCAAGCGATTATCGATATAAAACAATATTAGTCTCGTGTGCGTCCTTTAATTCAAGATCAAAGCGCCCGAAACAATCAAGTATATAATTTCATTGAACAATTGACAAGTTGCGCATCAAACACTCTACAATATTAAAAAAAAAAAATTATCAGATGTTACTTATCGTCAGTCACCTGTCGATTGGCAATATAATATAGAAATTTTCAACACGCCATCCCAACTGAACATACCAATAATTGCCGTGTAATTGATAAAAAGTCATTTATAGATTAGGCGGAGCGTATAAAGTTATCGTAACTTTTCGTTCTCTGGCACTGATAACGGAATAGCAAAAATGACAGCAACTGTTCCTTTAAATCTTGAAAGGTTTAACTATCACTTAAGATTGCACAACATGTAAGTCCTCTAGCTGACACTCAAGAATCTACTAATGATGTTTAAGAACTTCCGTTTATCCGTTTACCTAAGCCTCTTACTATGAATACAGTGATTTCGCTTTAAATGGTGGTCATTGGCGGCCAAAGAAGAAAACTGGGAAGAGAGAAGAGGACGACAGTTGATCACACAATGGAAAGAAAATCGCAAAAATAGCTTCTCAAAAGCTATCACAGTACAAGGAACAAAGCGAGCATATAGAGAGCAAATAGTTAGCCGAGAACAGCTTTGCGAGTTTTATGGATCCAGAAAAAGAGCTTCAGCAAAAGAAAAGTCGAAAGTTGGACTACAAATTTCGAAACCATTTATTACCGAAGAAATAAAGGAGATGAAAGAAGATAAGAAGCGTCTGGTTATGTTTATTGGTGATAGGGGAACTGGTGCTGGTTCAACAATTAAAGGATATCGTCGGTATGGTGGGACTTGGAAACAAAAAATTCACGGCTAATCCAATACAACATGCATTACAAATGAAAACAAAGCAACCCAAACTTGCGTCTATTACCTTTGTCCTTTATATAATACCAAGCAACAAGTCATGATGAAGAGGGAAATGATTCAAAAATTATATATGGTGCATTTATTTGTTATAGTCATTGTATTTCTATACGCAATAACCGAAATGTACAAACAAGAGACAGTGTTTCGGCTATGGCCATCGGTTTATCCGGTCTGGCTACACCATTAAATAAACAGTTATTTCTCTTTTTTTTTTTTGGGACTGATTACTTTTTATTATCTTTTTATTTTATTTTTGAAGTCCTTACTATTTTATAGCTCGAGTTCCCACAATCTGCTACAAAGTCGATTCTATTAAGTGTCAAAGAGACTGGTGATGGAATCTTCAGCGTGATTCAATTTACACAAAATATGGTACAAGATGAAAAATAAAAAAATATATGGATCAAAGTCTTGCTGGGGCACTCTGGGGATTAAATACTACTGCTACTGCTGTTCATAATTTGTAAAGTTAAATTGGCCTTATTCTTTTAAAAAAAATAACACATTTATTTAAAAAGAAAGAAACAGTCCACTTTGATACTTCTTTCACACTGCTAGTTTTACTTTATTTTTCTTTAAATTGAAGAAAAGGCGCAGAAATAGATCTTATTACATACGAAATTAATATTTATAGAATTAGTTTCATCTATATTATAATAATGGAAGATGTTTGTTTTATTAGGAGGTGATGAACTCGAAATTACTTTAAAGAACATGAAATACAGAATACTTTAGACAGATTCTATACTTGTGATACATACCATTTACATTTCCCCTCCCTTCTTTTTATTTTTATTTTGAGAGCAGGTAATTCAAACACGCTTATATCGACAGTATCAGTTGTCGTTACGTCTATGTGGCACTTCTACAGATAATATAACGTTTCATCTTAAAGCTATTAAACTTTTTTTTGTTGCATCAAAAAACAAACAAATAAATCTGATATCCGTTATGTTCATCCATTTTTATTTACTTGTTCCAAAAAGAAAAAAGGTACGATTGTATCTTATTACTCATATTTCACTATAGCCATATAAATATATGATCGACAGAGGCTATTTTTAAACTTTACGCTTGCGTTTCATATTCCGCTGTCACTTAACGTAATATACTACTCGGAACGAGTTTATGGGATCCGAAATAACGTATATATTTACCTTTTTCTTCGTTTTACTCCTTTTTCTTTTCCTTCAACAAAATATTAGTATGGATGAGGTATATGATCTTCTCCAACATACTCACTATGTTATTTTTCGTAAGTGATTCCTCTTACTGTAAAATAATTCCATCTTTTGTTTTTTTTTAAAAAGAAAAGCTTTATCGTCATATAGATCTTGGAGTGAATAACTCATTTAGACTATTATTCCACTTCAAACAGAGATTTTCCAATACGGAACTTCATATATGATGTAAAATATAATATAAAAAATATACGATGATTTTGAACAATTTGTAAAAATGTAGTAAAGACAGTTATATCACTTATGATAAACAGAAATCGAATGTTTTAAATTGGGGAAACCGAATTGTTTACTATAACAAACAAGATTAGTACAAATCGATGTGTCCAGAGAGAAATTATACCAAATCTTTAAGAAGAAAAAAGGTAGCCGGGATCAAGATGACTTATTCACGTTAACAGCTGTATCCGACTTTATTCGCTTATCTGTAGAAGAACTAATTAAATATTTGAAAGGAGAAATTAAAGATAATGGTGCACTCCATTACGTATTAAATGTACCGTCGGAGTGGGAAGAAGAAATAAGAGAAGTTCTGATTCGACCTATTTTTTTCAAGCCAATTTAATATCAAAAGATGATCACCAAGACAGGATTTTATTTTGCTCTGATATAGAATCTGCCTATTACTATTTAAGTGACCCTAAAAATGAAAATTTTACTGAAACGACACGTAATACGATTTTGGGTAGAATTGTTGCTGTGGAGGAGAATCAAGTGTTGATCAAATTGGATTTAATGTTAATTGGAAATCCTCTATTTGATTTTTCCGATTCCGTAACGCGTCTGAAAATCATGAATTCAAATGCAATACTACTTACTTCTGACGATGTTAAAGACGGTATTAGAGAATTCATAAAGATCAAATTCTCTTTCGATGCTCAAGAAAGTACTATCCTAAATATTATGAAAGAATTGGGCAATCGTACTTTTACTGATATGGTTAGTAATGTAACATGGGAATAATAAGACGATATCAACTAACGGATTATTATAATAGAAAGACAAAGAGGAAGCTTCTTATTTAATGAAACCTTTCATTACTGACAAATATATCCGAATTAGATAAACACCAAGAAGAACTTATTAGATCCATTCGGCCTTTTGATATATGTGCTGAAATCAGTAAACATTTGCCTAATAACTTGGAGCAACTACTTCCGAACACCTTGTAAAGGAGTACTCTATTTTGAAAGTTACTGATGGATACACTTCGAAAATTGAATTAGATGAAAGTCTATTACAATGGTCAAGATTTATGTTTGAGTATAATCGAATATCTTTCGCCTCCAACTATATCGTACCTAAAAACCGTTCGAACAATATTTGACAATATAGATATCTCCGTGGGACTTTTCGATACTCGATTAGCACAATTAAGAACTCTAACATATACGGTAAACCACGTATACTATCAATAGAACATTCGGCGATCTCGTCTTCAATATTCCTAAACTCAAAACCTGATGCCATTATGAATATAGGTACACATCATTATATGCTTTATTATTTCAGTAGTAATACTTTTTACAATTAGATATTATGCTCGACTCTACAGTGTTATCGTTCTCACTTTTAGATGAAAATGGTCTAGTAAAAGAAATCTGGAACCATGACTACTTTGTACCTGACATCGGGTAAGATATGAATGAAACATTATGTAGATATCTATACTAATACAGCATTAGTTTGCGCTCTCTGGATCGTTCTTTACTTTTCAAAAGTAACATTAAATGTCAAAAAATCGTAAGTCTAGCATAAGTATGATATGTTTGCTATGAATAAAAAAATTAATAGTTTACTTAGGTTTATCGCTTTGTTAAATTACTTGAAAAAAAAGGTCTGCTTAAGTTTATCGCATTGTTAAAATACTTAATGGATGAATCAAATATTTCTTCTGTGTATTAAACAAGGACATGGTGATTGAAATAGAAAATATACTAAGCATAGAGAGCCATTATAAAGATGGAATGGTAATCGATACAACAGCAAGTATACATAAAGCATTTGTATTGATTTATATGATTTATATAAATGAATTGTATCAAGAAAGATGCCGAAAATTGCAGGAGGTAATGTCAATATAAAAACTGGATATGCTTTTACTATTGAAAAGGCGCTTCTTCAGAGATTACGTTGTCACTGAGGACGAGTAAGAGATATGAATATATGCAAGCAATCTGGTACAAGAAAATGGCAGTTATAAAAAACTCAGAATTACTACACAAGGAAAGGCTCTTACCTGTAATTCAACAGTCGTTCAAACTACAGTTTCCACTCAAGTCTTTCTTTGTGGTAGCTCAACTGCATAAAGACTATGTACAGCTAACGCTAAATCAAGTAGTAACTGAATCTGGTTCGGATCACGAAGATCAGGAAACAATTGTTATCAAGAAGAAATAATCCATATTCCCAATATATATGACGCATTGTGCTTCAACATGTGGAGCAATATTACAGAAGATAGCAGTCTAATTAAGTTATGTGACACACATAAAGGATATAACGACAACGAATTACTTGATATATTCTCTTTAAAAAATCAAGCGAATTTACGAACAATCTTAAGGAGTACATATCTAAAGAGGTAAGTAATCTAAAATAGTGTCAGTGATTATCTTCTTTTTATCTAAAATTTAATTTATATTTTGTATAGATCCTTAA